>JAVSCE010006981.1:0-171015 GCA_032199065.1 Smutsia gigantea
ATCTATTTTAACTCACAAGAAGTAACATATCCAACCATTGGCCAAAGATAGAAAAGAAAAAGGTCAAGTTCAGGGGTAAAGCATATACATGAATAAAATCATTGTTAGTTGTATACTTTGTCTGACTAAATTGTCCAAGAATGCTACAAAGTAGACTATGTACCTTGTTTTCAAAATAATTTTGAAATTGATTTCTAATGAACAAACTGAACACATTGCTTGTCCAAATGTGTTTTCTAAGTATTTGAAAATAGGAAATTATATGAAAAGAAAGGAATATGTATGTATGTATATAGTATTATTAATTACAGTTAAATAATGAAAACTATTCTTTATATTATAATGTTTTCAAGTTGAAAAAAAAGGAAAGATGTTCCTTTACCATTTAAATTTTAAGATAGAAAAGAAGAAACTAGATCAGCAAAACTAAAAGTAATATTTAGATATGCTGAATATATACTTCAGTAAAAAAAAAATCTAACAACTTGAAATAAAACCTGTTTTAGCAAACATAGCTCATACTTGACTTGGGGTCAGAGTTGACTATAATTTCATTTGCTTTATTCACTTCTCAAACAATGCATCAGTGATCTGTGTGTTTAACTGCATATATTTGAATTTGATAATGGTGGTTCCTATAAGATAAATTTCCAGGGTGTGGAGAATGGAGCTATTTAACTATTCAGTCAGAGCTTCTGAAATGTTAACATGTGCATGTGTATATACAAGAATTTCTTACATATGTTGAGCAAACATGGTCAATATGTTTTATTTCAAAAGGTTTATTGCTTGGATTATACTACAAATGCTTTTCCCATATACATAACAATGAGCATCTAAGAATGTATTTATAAGGTCCTATCACCATATTTAAGAATTTATTTTAGAATTGACCCCTCCTCTCCCTTCACTAGCTTTTGTCCAAATTATCACTGAAATTTTTTCTTTTAATGGGAGTAGTGTATTGTTGAAGTAGTTTTCTTTCTACAGTTCCAGATATTTATGCTTGCTAGTAATAGGGAAATAAATAGTAACTTAATTCATTTTTAAATATTGAGGAATTACCATAGAAGGAAGTTTTCTCACTACCATGAGCACACCCATATGCCCACCTCATTTATTCACTCAGATATATTTCAACAGAGGCAGAAGAACTGTATGGAGGGGTCCTGTAGAGAGAGTGCCCTGTAGGGACAGAGTAGACCACATAAACTGAGGCCTTTTCTGGCGCTGTAATCCTGGGTGAGTCATTTTATCAATCTATGCTCATTTTCCTTCTTTTGCAATACGAATAAAAATAAAAATTACCCCATTAGGTTACTTAAAAAAATTAAATACGTAAATTCACCAAAAGGGTTTAGAACATGTCTAGTACATAGTAGCATTAAATAACATTTAGCAATTACAGTCATTTTTTAGGCCTCAAAGGTTTATGTCCAATTGAAAATAACAGAGCTATCTAGCAATATTTCCCAGCAAGATTTATTATAATATCAATAATGCTACCATTATTGTACATTTATATGCTATATCTTACATATATCATTTAATGATTATCCCACCTTTAGGAGTTAAGCAGGGCAGGTCCTATTATTCTCATCTACAAATCAACTGAAATGAAGGTTAGAGTGGATAATGTATTTGCTTAAAGTAATATATCTGGAATATAAAAGTTAGGAACCCAGGTCAGCTGGTTCCTAACCAAAGGTTAGTTTTTTTCAATAAACATGACTTTTTTTTAAAGTAAATCTTTTGACTTGTTTTTTTTCTTTTTTCTTCCTGTTTCTCCCTCTTTCTCTTTTGGTCTGTCTCTATCCCTGTCTCTTAGTTTCTGTCTCTATATCTCCCTATCTTTCCTTCCTTCCTCCTACACCCTAACCTACTGGGTTAGTGGGAATAGAGGCATAGAATGCAAAATTATTTTTCCCCTCTAATTATACTGAATGTTTTTCAGTGTTGTTTAGACCACTAGATGTTAGAGCTTCTTTTTGAAGGGGGAGGATAAAAGTCACTGAAAATAAGAAAAGTAAATAGTTTTGAGTTTAGTGAATTCTGATTATCAGGACAGTTTGTTGTATGCAGAGAAAAACATGAAGCATGTGAGGAACATTTAGTTTTATTTTGTGATAACTTAAGGAAAAGCATTTCAGTAAGAACTTAAGTTGAATTATACTGGCATCCAGTTGTATCAATAAATAAACACTCCAAAAGATATTTTTTGTGAATTTTTTCATCAACAAAGGCCCAGTTTTAAAAAGCATTTTCTTATAGATGGTCATGTATAATTTTGAATCTTCACAAATACATTTCTTTGAAATATAATTGAATCATTTTTATTAATAACTTCTCCAGTCTAAAAGAATAGTAGGACTTCATGTGTTAATAAAGAGGATTGACTATATTAACTGTCTGTGAATCTTAGATTTCACAAAGCTCCATACATTCATCTTAAATGGAAATTAAAGGCTGAGACCTAAATCTAACCAATATATATGTAAATAAACTCAGGTCAACTTTTTTTCTGCAAACCACAAATAACATGTAGAATTCCTAAAGGTTTTCAAACAAAACATCTACTATATTATAATAAAATAAAATTTTATTTATTTAAAATATAGAATGTTGTCTTATATGTCATGTTTTAAAATATTCATTAATCTGTAATACAGGTTAATTTAAGGCAAATTAGAAATCTAGAAAGCCCATAAGAAAACATATAATTATCCTTAGACTGCATTTGCATGTTTTTAAAGAGTAGTGACAACTTAGTATTGTGATGGAAAACAATGAGTTTATTATAAGATTTTTTCCATTATTGGTAGAATAACATATTTTTCTGTTCTAATCTATATTAGTTCAGGATAGCTTAAAAGAGTATGGAGTTTAGTCAGAAAATATAGGTTCACACTTCATAGTTATCACCATGAAAATCCACATTTGTATAAAATGCCATGTTTACTAAAAGTAAAAACACTATGGCAAGCATAGAGTTTCAGTCATATTCAATCATACAATACAGAGTTAGGAAAAAAGTGACTAAAATGCATTGATTAGTAGAAGTTCTCTTGAGATAGGGAAGAGAATAGAAGAGAAAAAAATGTTCCAAGAAAGATTAAAAGAGTAATATTTAATCACTTTTTTTCATAAGGAGTGCTTTCTGCAGGTTCTAAAGTACATAAAAGGTTTTGTATTGGTTTAATCTTATAATCCATTGCTCCTCTGAAAGAGAGTACACAAATATGTTAACGAACCCAAATCCTCCTACCTCTTCATTATTCATTGGGCTTAGAAACCCATTTAGGGACTTTTAATCTTATTATTTACTCATTTAAAGTTAGAGGAGTATTTATTTCAAAATATTTGAGAAGAAGAGATGTTAACTTCTCCCCTTGGAATGCAAATGCTGTAAGAGCAGGAATATTTGTCCATTTTGTTGATTGCTGTATTACAGGGTGCTTTGAGGAACACTGGGGCTCTAAATATTTGTGAAATGAATGAATTGATTTTTTCTCACTTGTATAACCAAGTTTTTTTTTTTCCAAGGTGGTTTTTCTCTTTGGAAAACAAATTGCAGTTTTATGCCAAAATTTAAACTGAATTTCTTCACTGACCAAAGTAATATTCTGGAAAAAAATAACAAATGTGGAGCTTGTTTTATAAAAATCATTAGTGTATTCAGAGTCTTTCATACTCAAAATAACAATTGCAATAATACAACATATTCCTAGCATCTTTCTCTATAGATTATAACAGAGTATAAATGCAAAACAGCTTTTATTAGTTCTATGACATGAAAAACCCTCTTTCCACTGGTATGCCATGCATTTATTTTTTTATTATTATTATTTTTTGCCATGCATTTATTTTTAACAAACATAATTTGAAAAAAAATTATCTCTTCATCATTAGTAATAAATTAGACACTATGAATTCTTACTATAAAGAATTTGGTTATACCATAATTTTGATGAGTGTTTCCCAATCTTAAATTTACCAAGTACCAGTTGCAATCGTGTTCCTTACCAAAAGCATGGGAATACTGTAATAAAGTCAAGACATTAAAGAGCTGAAATGCATGGTGGTATTGTGGGTCCCCAAGAGGGACCATGTCACACAGTGTTTAAAGGATATTTTTCCATAGGTAGCTCATTCAAGTAATGTTGAGTTTATCATTAATGATAAGGAACCAGTAAAGTGAATTATGTCACTAAAACATTTTCTTTGAGTATGACTTTTTCATCACAGTATATAGATAGTTCAATTCAAGCATTTCCTTATGGTCATGTTTATTACCATGATGCGGCAGACACCACGTGAACCATTTATCCTCAGACACTTGGGAGACTGCAAAGAAGGACCACCACACTGCAGAGATACATCAATTTCTTGAAAAGTTTACAAGTACTTATCTACCATGATGCATACGCAGTGTAAATGGTAGTTTCTGGCATTTTCCCCACTTTTCATCTTACACTGGCTATTTATTCAATTAAAAAGATTTGGGGTAGGAAAGGTTGGAGGTGGCAGGATTCCTTTCTACTCCATATAGAACAATCCAGGCCTCTCTCCTTTTACTCCATCTTCCTGGTGACCTGATCTCACATGTTTGTAAGAAAAACTGCATATGCATAACTCAATCCCCTTTGCTGCCCTATTTTCTCGGGGGATGACCGTCCTGCGAAAAGAGCTATCAGACAATAAATGGGGCCTGTCCCACTGGGAAGACCTAGTTTCCTAATCTGAATGGGATAGGTAAGTTTTTCTGATTCTGAGGTTCTTATGGAAAAGCCCACACACCTACAGGTCTAAGCTCTATCCTCCAATCTAGTCTTTATCCACAGCAAAGGTGATATTTTGGCCTCCCATCTCCCTCCTCTTTCCCCTCCTTTGTCTTATTTCACAGTTGGTTCAAGAACTCAGGGAGCTTAGAAGGTGTGTTTTTTATCAGATCTCTTAAAGACCCTTACAATCTGCTGCTGAATAATCAGCATGTGAAATTTTGCTTCACTTGCAATTTGAAACAGATTCAATTTGTAGTTACGCATTAGTCTGTTTTCCATGCTCTTGTTAGATAATTCTTACTATTATTTATTGCTCAGTGCATCATTTGAAGCTGCAGAAAGTTTCCTGTATATTCTTTTGTATCAGTACTGAGTGTATAACTGATATTTCTCTTTGTACATGAACATTACTGATACATCATTAGCAAGAACACACTATATAGAGCTTGGGCTTTATTGCGGGCACACTGTTGGGTTTTCTCTGTTTTTCCTTATGGTCAGGGGCATGAAGCTATGAGATAACTGGCCTGGGTTTGAACTGTAGTCTGTGACTTAGGAAGAAAGGAAATCTCACAAACCCAGGCTTTGGCTTCATTAGCTCCATGATTCAACCAACTGAGCTAATCAGCCACAGAGGCCAATTATTATCAACCACTGATTCCACGTCTTGAAGAATTATGGGTTGACAGATTGTATCAAAATGTATTTAGGATAAACTTGGATGTGTTGTATTTAGTATATTTGCAGAAGTAAAAAGAAAATTCATTATCTGTTTTTTTTCAAAAACCTTAAACCATATGGCAACTGCATCCATATAGAAAATTCATCCAGAATAAATATACCAGTGCCACCCTTCTCTTCACCTTCCCATGGCATATGTGCGCCCGCACGCGCACACACACACACACACACACACACACACACACACTCTGTGAAAATACCCAGTGGCATTCATAAACTCTCCTGTAGATATCTAGTGTTCTATGGTTACATCAACAACATAGTTTTGATCAATTGTCTTGATTTTTACACCAATTTCTCTTATTTATGTAGCAGTTCCCCAATATTTTCTTAAGGGTTTTCACACTCTACAGTTCATTTCTCCTACTATACATCCCCTGATGGGAAAAGTTTTTTATGATAGAATATACAATTTCTTTAAAAAAAAACAGTAAACCTAAATCTAGCAAAATAAAGTTCCAAATAAAAAATGATTACTGATAGTGTCCTGAGAATACATATCTTATTGTTAACCAATACATTTTATTATTTATATTGCTAAAATATATTGACAAGTAAGTAAACACAAAGCAAAAAAGAAATAACTGGTTGCTCCATCATTATTAAGTTACTTGGAAGACCTACACTGTAAGTGGTTAAGCATGGGCAAAAATTGCCACATATTCTCAGAAATTCCTTTTTCCTGTTTTGTTCTCTGCTTATAAGACAATGAGGTATTTGGGGCTTTTAGACCTTAAGAAACATAGGAGATTCTTTTAATGACTTATTTTCTGAATGAAAATTGAATTATAATATAAAAATCTCAAACTTCTGGAATTTTAGTTTTTCACACTTTTTATTTTTATGAGCTTTTCTCACGGAAATAATTTACATGAGAAATTTTCAAATAAACTTGATGCTTGCATTTTTTAGAATAAGAATTTCAAGTTTCTGGTTTGAATCTATCCCAGCTTGACTCATATTAATTCAGAATAGTTTAGAGTTTTTAAAAACAGACCTATTTTAAGGCCTTATCTAAAATAGCTACTTCATTTTTTTCCTTTTGCAATCTGCTGTAATCAATTCTTGATCTTTGCATTCTGATTTAATATCTTAAATATGTTTTATACTTGTCTACTCAATAGTGTTCATTTCCTGAAGTAGTCATCAAAAATATCAAAACACTTATTAAATATTGCTGTACTTTTTAATTCATCATTTGCTATTTTTGGTGTTATTAGAAGCTTGTGATGTTTCCCTCTCCATGATCCTGGCACTACTTCACTTCTACCACCTTGCTCTTCCCTTCTAACTATTGAAAATTTCTGTTTATCACCAAGAAGGAGGTGTTTTAAAATTTTTTCTTTTCTTTAAGTAGGTAATCATCACATTGGTATGTTTTACTTATTACTGTATCTATAAGAACAGATAAATTGGTCCTAAATGGTGAAATCTCTATATAGTTTAAATCTATTTTTTTCCCCTCAAATTTTTAAGCATTTTAGAGCCAAGGACAATCAGGCTACCTGTCAAGATCATACCAAAGCTCTAATAGTGTTTTTCTTCAGACAGGCACAGCTCGGAAAGTGAAGTTTTATTCCTCCCTTTTTAAAAATGAAAGACTTTTGTTGCCCAGAGAAAATTCCTAGATATTTTCAAATATGAGTCACTGATGTCTTTCAAAAATAGAAGTTGCAACCACAGGGTTCAAAAAGCCCTAAAAAAGCCTTGCTTCATTAAATAAAATTCACATATTTTATTTACATCTCTAGAATTCCTCTATGAGTAACAACGTAGAGATAACATACAGCAATATACATGGGTCATGAGCTATGGGTACAGCAATATAACCCATAAATATCTGTTAAGTAAATAACATGTTTTAGGGAGTGACAAATGGCAAAAATAGACTAATAGATACACTATATATAACACTGCTATGTCAAAATCATCCTTAGTATTGACCCTCTTAGAAAGATTAGACTCTATATAGCAAAAATTTTTATACAATGGTTAAGTTTTTTGGTCTAATTCTAAAGTCAAATCAAGTAACAGCAGCAGAAATGACAACAGTGAAACACTGTTTCTAACATTCACATTCTAATTACAAAAACGTATCTTATTTTTTCAATGGGCAGAAAAAAAAATTCTCCACTTAATGGAAAGAATCCTCAAGTTTGTATTGTTGAACTCCACCTCCTAACTGACCTCTAAGTGGCATAAACAACAAGCACAGTACGAGTTACATCAAAAACGGAAAATGTACTCTTTTATCATTCATAAGATTTACATGAGCATCAAACTCCTATCTTCATCAAATATGTTATTAGTTTAATTTGGAGCCTGCACTACTTTACAGAATTAGTGAAGGTTAAAAGGCCATCTTAGACATAGAGCTCAAAAAGAAATTCTTAGTTTAACTTTTTAACATCTTTCTGGGAGCTAGCTTACCTTCCACAGTAGACTGGCTCAGCTACTGAGGAAATGGCATTTGTGATACTATTGGGGTATAGGACCCACTATGTACTGGCTACCTTCTATTGAATATATAGAGTCTCAGGCCCAAGCCATCAACTGGGGCATTAACCGTGGCCAACAATCTAAAAAATACTAGCTATTGTTCATGACTGGGAGGGACTGGAGGGGCTGCTTAAGCAAATTCTACTGCCATTGCTAGGAAATAATTCCAAGTACATGCTCTTACCGGACCCATTAATACTATGTAGTACTGTCTTTGTACAGACAGAAAAATAGGGGTTTTTAACAATGCCTTTTACTGAAAGATAAGGGATGCATTAACAAGAACATATTTTACTCACAGAACTAAACCAACTTCAGAACAAATGTAGCTACAATTGTAAAGGGTAGCTACAAGATTAAAACATAGATAGTTGGTGTTATTGCAAGTTGAATGCCTCAGGTATCCTCTCTTCCCTTCTAATTGCCACCATCTGAAGGTACAAGCTTATCAGTGGCTCCACATCTGCGTTACTGCAACTTCACGACTCCAAGCTGCCGCCCTCCAACTGTCAGCCACATACTGCATCCCAAATCCGGAATAATCCATTTTAAATGCTACTTTCATTATATTATAACTCCTTAAAAATGAGTTACAGAGGAGTTCAGGGAAGATGGTGGTGTGAGCAGGGCAGCAGAAATTTCATCCCAAAATTATATAAATCTATGAAAATACAGCAAATACAACTACTCCTAAAAGAGAGACCAGAATTTATACCACAGTGCACAGGCTGCATCTGCGCCTGAGAGGACTTGGCACCCTGCAAAGTGGGTAAGATACGGAGCCGCAACCCAGAGGCACCCAAGCACTCACCCACCCCAGCACGCCAGTGGGAGGAGAGGATTCAGAGCAGGGAGGGAGTGGAAGAACAGGCCCACGAAATAACCAGCCCTGGTGATCAGCACGGGGAGCACTGTCACACATCGCGTGGTGCATCGGACATTGGAGAGGCAGAAGGTGCAGGTTTTGAGCTGGGAATGCACCCGGGTCCGTGCAGCCAGCACCCGGGGACAAGAGTAAAGCACGTGCTGTTTATAGCAGTCTTGGAGAAGTGGGGGAGATGAGGGAACACCATCGCCCCGGCACACTCAGCCCAGTGGGCTGGGAAACCTGAGGAATTTCGGACCCCTTGGCTGGTGACTGAGAAAAGGTAGCAGCCACACTAAAACTTTACACAGAGAACAACAGCCTCCCATTCGTTCCCGCCCCGGCCAGAGCTACAAAGAGCAGTGCGGCCGTGGCTGTGGAATAGTGGAGAAACAGCGACACCTACAGCATCCTTACAGAATCCACTCTGGGTGGGCGTATTTTGGGGGGGGTTTTCCCTTTATTTTTTCTTTCTTTTCTTTCCTCTTTTTCTCTTTTCTTTCTCTTCCTTCTTTTTTTTGCTTGTTTGTTTTTGTCTGTTTTTTGTTGGTTTTCTTTTTTAAGTTTTAAGGAGCCCAGCTAACATACGTGGCACCTACCAGTGACAACTTCTATTGACATGAAAAGACAGAGGAATATGGTACAGACAAAAATCACCCAGACCCAGACAACACCTGAGAGGGAACCTGAAGGGATGGAAATGCAGAATCTTCCTGAAAAAGAATTCAGAATAAAAGTCATAACCATACTGATGGATCTACAGAGAAATATGCAAGAGCTGAGGGAGGAAATGAGGGAAGTCAGGAAAGACAATGCAGAAATGAGACAAGCCATTGACAGGCTTAGCAGCATACTGGACGAGATGCAAGAGACTGTTAATGGAATAGAAATCAGAGAACAGGAATATAGAGCAGCTGAGGCAGAGAGAGATAAAAGGATTTCTAGGAATGAAAGAATATTAAGAGAACTGTGTAACCAATACAAACGGAACAATATTCGCATTATAGGAGTACCAGAGGAAGAAGAGAGAGAAAAAGGGATAGAAAGTGTCTTTGAAGAAATAATTGCTGAAAACGTCCCCATGCTGGGGACGGAAATAGTCTCGCAGTCCACAGAAGCCCACAGATCTCCCAACGAAAGGGACCCAAGGAAGACAACACCAAGACACATAATAACTAAAATGGCAAAGATCAAAGATAAGGACAGAGTATTAAAGGCAGCTAGAGAGAGAAAAAAGATTGCCTACAAAGGAAAACCCATCAGACTATCATCAGACTTCTCAACAGAAACCCTACAGGTGAGAAGAGTATGGCATGATATATTTAACGTAATGAAACAGAAGGGCCTTGAACCAAAAATATTGTATCCAGCATGATTATCATTTAAATATGATGGAGGGATTAAACAATTTCCAGACAAGCAAAAGCTAAGACAGTTGGCTTCCCATAAACCACCACTACAGGATATCTTAAAGGAACTGCTCCAGAGGAAAGCACTCATATGGCTAAAAAGATGTCACCAGGGAAAATAAAATCATAGCAAAGAAAGCAGACCATCCAAATACTAACTAAAGGCAAAGAATAAAACACCTAATGTATAAAGATAGGAGGAGGAAGAAAAATAAGGGAGAGAAATAAAGAAACATCAGACTGTGTTTACAATAACTTAACAAGAAAGTTAAGTTAGATTGTTAGATAGTTAAGAAGCAACCCCTGAACCTTTGGTAACCACGAATCTAAAGCCAGCAATGGCAATAAGTACATATCTATCGATAATCACCCTAAATGTAAATGGACTGAATGCACCAATCAAAAGACACAGAGTAACAGAATGGATAAAAAAGAAAGATCCATCTATATGCTGCCTACAAGAAACTCACCTCAAACGCAAAGATATCCCCAGACTAAAAGTGAAGGGATGGAAAAACATATTTCATGCAAACAACAAGGAGAAAAAAGCAGGTGTTGCAGTACTTGTATCAGACAAAATAGACTTCAAAACGAAGAAAGTAGCAAGAGATAAAGAAGGACATTACATAATGATAAAGGGGTCAATCCAACAAGAAGATATAACCATTATAAATATTTATACACCCAACACAGGAGTGCCGGCATATGTGAAACAAATACTAACAGAATTAAAGGAGGAAATAGATAGCAATGCATTCATTTTAGGAGACTTCAACACACCACTGACTCCAAAGGACAGATCAACAAGACAGAGAATAAGTAAAGACACAGAGACACTGAACAACATACTAGAACAGATGGACCTAAGAGGCATCTGCAGAACTCTACACCCAAAAGCAACAGGATACACATTCTTCTCAAGTGCACATGGAACATTTTCCAGAATAGACCACATACTAGGCCACAAAAAGAACCTCAGTAATTTCAAAAATATTGAAATCCTACCAACCAACTTCTCAGATCATAAAGGTATAAAACTAGAAATAAATTTTAGAAAGAAATCAAAAAGGCTCACAAATACATGGAGACTTAACAACATTCTCCTAATTAATCAATGGGTTAACGGCCAAATCAAAACAGAAATCAAAGAGTATATGGAGAAAAATGACAACAACAACACAAAGCCACAACTTCTGTGGGACGCAGCAAAAGCAGTTGTAAGAGGAAAGTATATTGCAATCCAGGCCTATCTAAAGAAAGAAGAACATTCCCAAATGAATAGTCTAAAGACACAATTACTGAAATTGGAAAAAGAAGAACAAATGAGGCCCAAAGTCACCAGAAGGAGGGACATAATAAAGATCAGAGAAGAAATAAATAAAATTGAGAAGAATAAAACAATAGAAAAAAATCAATGAAACCAAGAGCTGGTTCTTTGAAAAAAATAAAAAACATAGATAAACCCCTAGCCAGACTCATTAAGAGAAAAAGACAATCTACACACATAAACAGAATCAGAAATGAGAAAGGAAAAATCATGACAGATCCCGCAGAAATACAAAGAATTATAAGAGAATATTATGAGAATCTATATGCCAACAAGCTGGAAAACATAGAAGAAATGGACAACTTCTTAGAAAAATACAACCTTCCAAAACTGACCAAACAAGAAACAGAAAAACTAAACAGACCAATCACAAGAAACGAAATTGAAGCGGTAATCAAAAAACTACCCAAGAACAAAACCCCCGGGCCTGAAGGATTCACCTCTGATTTCTACCAGACATATAGAGAAGAAATAACACCCATTCTCCTTAAAGTTTTCCGAAAAATAGAAGAGGAGGGAATACTTCCAAACTCATTCTATGAAGACAGCATCACTCTAATACCAAAACCAGGCAAAGACCTTACCAAAAAAGAAAATTACAGACCAATATCCCTGATGAATATAGATCAAAAATACTCAACAAACTATTAGCAAACCGAATTCAAAAATACATCAAGAGGATCATACACCATGATCAAGTGGGATTCATCCCAGGGATGCAAGGATGGTACAACATTCGAAAATCCATCAACATCATCCACCACATGAATAAAAAGAAGAACAAAAATCACATGATCATCTCCATAGATGCAGACAAAGCATTTGACAAAATTCAGCATCCATTCATGATTAAAACTCTCAACAAAATGGGTGTAGAGGGCAAGTACCTCAACATCATAAAAGCCATATATGACAAACCCACAGCTAACATCATACTTAACAGCGAGAAGCTGAAAGCTTTTCATCTAAGATCGGGAACAAGAAAGGGATGCCCACTCTCCCCACTGTTATTCAAGATAGTACTGGAAGTCCTAGCCATGGCAATCAGACAAAACAAAGAAATACAAGGCATCCAGATTGGTAAAGAAAAGTCAAATTGTCACTATTTGCAGATGACATGATACTGTACATAAAAAACCCTAAAGACTCCACTCCAAAACTACTAGGACTAATATCTGAATTCAGCAAAGTTGCAGGATACAAAATTAACACACGGAAATCTGTTGCTTTCCTATACACTAACGATGAACTAACAGAAAGAGAAATCAGAAAAACAATTCCATTCACAATTCCATCAAAAAGAATAAAATACCTAGGAATAAACCTAACAAAGGAAGTGAAAGACCTGTACTCTGAAAACTACAAGACACTCCTAAGAGAAATTAAAGAGGACACTAACAAATGGAAATGCATCCCATGCTCTTCGCTAGTAAGAATACATATTGTCAAAATGGCTATACTACCTGAAGCAATCTACAGATTCAATCGCGATCAAAATACCAACAGCATTCTTCAGTGAACTGGAACAAATAATTCTAAAATTCATATGGAAACACAAAAGTCCCCGAATAGCCAAAGCAATCCTGAGAAGGAGGAATAAAACAGGGGGAATTACACTGCCTGACTTCAAGCTCTACTACAAAGCCACAGTAATCAAGACAATTTGGTATTGGCACAAAAACAGACCCACAGACCAGTGAAACAGAATAGAGAATCCAAACATTAACCCAAAAATATACAGTCAATTATTATTTGATAAAAGAGCCTTGGATATACAATGGGGAGATGACAGCCTCTTCAGCAGCTGGTGTTGGAAAAACTGGACAGCTACATGTAAGAGAATGAAACTGGAGTACTGTCTAACCCCATACACAAAGGTAAACTCAAGGTGGATCAAAGACCTGAATGTAAGTCATGAAACCATAAAACTCTTAGAAAAAATCATAGGCAAAAATTTCTTGGACATAAACATGAGTGACTTCTTTATGAACATATCTCCCCAAGCAAGGGAAATAAAAGCAAAAATGAACAAGTGGGACTATATCAAGCTGAAAAACTTCTGTACAGCACAGGACACCATCAGTAGAAGAAAAAGACATCCTACAGTATGGGGGAATATATTCATAAATGACGTATCCGATAAGGGGTTGACATTCAAAATATATAAAGAACTCACACACCTCAACAAACATAAAGTAAATAATCCAGTTAAGAAATGGGCAAGGACATGAATACACACTTCTCCAAAGAAGAAACTCAGAAGGCCAACAGACACATGAAAAGATGCTCCACATCACAAATCATCAGAGAAATGCAGATTAAAACCACAATGACCACCTCACACCAGTGAGGATGGCCAACATCCAAAACACAAACAACAACAAATGTTGGCGAGGATGTGGAGAAAAGGGAACCCTCCTACACTGCTGGTGGGAATGCAAATTAGTTCAACCATTGTGGAAAGCAATATGGAGGTTCCTCAAAAAACTCAAAATAGAAATACCATTTGACCCAGGAATCCCACTCCTAGGAATTTTCCCTAAGAATGCAACAGCGCAGTTTGAAAAAGACATATGCACCCCTATGTTTATTGCAGCACTATTTACAATAGCCAAGAAATGGAAGCAACCTAAGTGTCCATCAGTAGATGAATGGATAAAGAAGAGGTGGTACATATACACAATGGATATTATTCAGCCATAAGAAGAAAACAAATCCTACCATTTGCAACAACATGGATGGAGCTAGAGGGTATTATCCTCAGTGAAAAAAGCCAAGCCGAAAAAGACAACTACCAAATGATTTCACTCTTATGTGGAGTACAAGAACTAAAAAAAACTGAAGGAACAAAACAGCAGCACACTCACAGAACCCAAGAATGGACTAATAGTTTCCAAAGAGAAAGGGACTGGGGTGGATGGGTGGCAAGGGAGGGACAAGGGGGGGGAAAGGGGCATTACGATTAGCAGATGTAATGTTGGGGGGGCATGGGGAGGGCTGTACAACTCAGAGAAGACAAGCAGTGACTCTATAGCATCTGCCTACGCTGATGGACAGTGACTGTAATGGGTTTGGTGGGGGGGACCTGATGAAGGCGGTAGTTTAATCACCATAATATTGCACATGTAATTGTAGATTAATGATACCAAAATAAACTATTAAAAAAATCCAAAAAAATGAGTTACAGATTCCTATTTCAAACTACACCAAATACAAAATTTGTTTTGAGGTGTCACCATTCTCATTTAAATTTACTTTCTCTGATGTTTCCACCATTCTCATCTAAATTTACTTTCTGTGATTCACCTACAAATACTTTCAGGTCACCCTTCCCCCTGTCTCATTAAAGGTCACATCCATTGGGGACTGCATTCTTTCATTCATGACATCCTCTTATACAAAATACCTTCCCTCATTTCACTAACAAAATCCTACATAGTCATCAACATTATAATCCTGATGCATTCATGAAACACTCTCTGATCATCACCACCATCATTAATTAGACCCATCTCCTCTCAGCTTCTGTATCCTTAAGAACACTTCCTGGTAAATGGCTTTTTATTATTGAAGATTCTTTTGTGTATTTTAGACATATTTGCATAATTATGTCAACATATTTGAAGAAAGGTATTATGTTAATTTTTTTCAGTCTCTTTTTACTCTGACAAAAATTGAACTGAAATATACCAAAAACACCTAAAAATTATTGATCATTTGTAGTTCATTTTCACAAGCAATACAGCTTTATATTCCTGCCCACTTCTGAATTCATAAAACATTTTCTTCTTGCTTTTCTAGTAATGGAAGTGGCTTTCAAGATATAACAACGTTTTTTTCCCCCCAATAAAGATTAAAATTTGTTTCATGGTACTACTTTAAAAGGTAAAACTCTTACATATAACTTCTGAATTTCCTACACATATGTAGCATAGTATTGCAGAACCATGAGAAGACATGTAAATGATTTAATTTCTGTGTACATCTGCTCGTTATTGTAGAAACTAACCCCAAAACACTACACACCATTTAAAGCTTTTGCTACATCCTCAAAATTCAGCACAACTGTATTAATAAATAGTATAAGGGAGCTTGGCAAGAAATACACCCTTCATAATTGTTTGTTAAGTATTAGTTTTGGATTTCTAAAGGAATTTTATTTTCCTTCTGAATCTTTTAAACCAAATAAACTGATAATTAAAGTTTTCAAGCTCTGTGATCAGTAACAATGACACACCTCAGGGGTGATCAATTTTGTTAAACTCCACTAATGAGTACTGGATAGATTTAACCATTTTGAAAGCCTTTTGTCCTTTTTGTAAAACTTCAGTTTATCATTTTGTCTGAACATTCCTCTAACTGTCACTTCTAATTCTATAAATAAGCTCCCATTGGAATTTTGAAGGAATTTTTGTAGACTTAAAAAGAAGTGATTTCCTAAAGTCAAAATGTATAATTCTATTCTGTTAATTACTACTTTAAAAAGTCAGGGATCACTGGTAAATTATCCCAACACACCAAAACAGCAAGAAGGGTGTAGTAAAAGCTCTTCTAGATAAGATTTCTGTTTTCCTCAATCTCATTATTTGTATTCACACAGCTCTAGTGCCCCTCTGGTTTAACAATCTTATCTGCCTACCCTAACACTTTTACATATATGTTATCTTTGAAGAGTGGGGCACAATGAGTATTGATATTATATAGATAATATTAACACTACAATTAACATTTTGATAATATTAGTAATAGATATTTTATTAATACTAATATTTCTAATGTTAATAAAATATTGAGATGCCTAATTCTCTGAAAGGAAATGCAGCTCAAGAGATTGTTCAAAACACATAGGAATGGGGACTGAGAGATATGAGAGCTTGTATGAAATAGAAGGAAAAGGTCAAAGTCATGAGAAGGCTTGGGGAAACTAGTGGAACATGTTTTTCTGGTGTATGTAATATAAATGTGCAAAAGACACAGGAGAGCTGTCATAACCAATTTATTTCCAATATGTGTTCATTTTATCATTGTAGTATTATTCCCTGAAATATGATACTTTTCTCACTTCAAATTCAAATAAAACATCAAAAACAACAGTTATCAAAAACAGGGGTGTTGTCTGTCTCCTTCATAGAAGACAGGACTGCCCTGTATCTTTTAAACAATTTTACTGCATAGGAAAAGCTCAGAAAATACAGAAATAAGTCAAGAAAACTCCACAATCTAAATTATGTCTTTTTACTTCTTCAGCTTACTTCAGTGTTAAATTTAAAATTCTATTTCCATTTTCCTGCTCTTTTTATAAATTAATTGTTTCTATGTCAACATTAAAGAGAGAAGTTATACCAATACTTCTTTGTTTCATCGGCCTTGAGAAAAATCTCAATTATTAATGGTGCAATACCTAACAGTTCCCTTTCTTTACCTATGACCAGCTCAGCAGCCTGTTAAGGAAAGCCCAGATTCAGTAATACAAAGGCATCCATTTCCTTGGGATTGACTACACCCAAATCATGCCTTTAATAAACAAAATGCACTGTGCCTGAAACTCAAACCATTGACTTGGTATTGTAATGAGTCTGTTTTTTTTTCCCAGAAATATTGCACATAATTATATTTAAGAATCACATTTTGTGAGCTCTATTTTATTCTCTCTTCACATTAAGGGCACTGTTTATTTTTGTCTTATGAATTCAGTTACCAATGTCAAAGCAAAGAGGATGCTAGCCTTGGCGAAAAGACACTGTCCTTTGAGGTAAGTACCAGCCTCCTTATCACACTATCTGCGTCAATGCCCTGTTCACTTTGAGAACTTTTACAATTCGATTTGCTCTAATTAGTTGGCATCCTCTATTCCTCTATAAAAGAGGCATTTCAACGATTAAAACATAGTGTGCTGGATGCCAAAACTACCAGTCGACAAGTGAAAACTAAAATATTTTTGGTAGATATGTTTTCTTTTGTTTCAGCTATAGGGTAAAAACAAAATAGGAAAAAATGGCCAGTTTAAAGCGTTGATGAAGTACATTGTGTGATCTGAAATACTGTGGTCTGGTTCTACCTCACCAGATGACTTTCTAGTATACTTAACTCTCAAACTTTTCTATATCCCATGACTCCAGAGCACACTTCCCACATAATTTCTTTCTTCTTAATAAAGCAAAAGTAATTAATAGTAGTATGAGATGAAAGCACTAGAAACATTTAAATATGAAAACTCATTTGTCTGAAATATAGGAATGGATTCTAATAATCGAGTTTTGTCAAAGATAAGGAATGATACAGATAAACAACACTCCAAATTGGTACTGGGAATTTTAAGAGATGAAATGTATATGTTGAGCATATTTATTCAAATGTCCTCCACTAGAGTTTTATAAACTATGAAAATGGTGGAATTCGGATTAAGGTACTGAGGAAGCATCACAGTCGTGCCTGGGCATGCTTATCCAAAGCAGACACAAGTATTAAATTGCTATACAGTCTATTAATTAGATTCAAGTGTGACGTTTTACAGGAAGTTGAAGGAAAAGGGTGATAGAAAAAAGAGACTGCAGAAAAAGGGGAAAACTAAAAGAGAACAGAGATCAAAGAAAATAATAAAAGCAGGAAATGGGCTGATGGAAATGAGAAATGCTGTTATAAAGAAACCAAAAAACTAGCAATGCATAGCACTTATGGTTGACATTTTTCATTTTGTTTCAGATGGGAGCTAAAGCATCAAAAATTAGGTTTGAACTGTTGCAAAGCCCATCTATGAGGTTTAGGATTTAATTTCAAACTCAGCTTCCCCCCACTTTTCTAGCATGGAGGTTTCCTTTTTTCCTTTTTAAAAAAGAGTCTTTGATCTTTTGATCTGGACTTTTAACGAGTCCAGCCAATATGTAAAGAATCAAAATTGAGAGTGCTAATGCCTCTATTTTGTTCAATCACATATTAAACATTGTTGGACTATTCGTGTAGTCTGAAGACCATTGGGATTGTACTTTGTGTGAAAGAGGTGTTTAAAGATTCTGGAAACAAAATGCCTACCCAGGAAGTCAAAGTAACTTTTTTGCCAGAAAGACTTTTTATTTATTTTAGATGAGTTAAGCTGAATAATATAAAAATGCCAATTCTCTCCAGCAGAGTTAATTGATGATTACATCTTATAAGTCGGTCATTAATAAATGTGGATCCTGATAACTCAGTGTATGATCTGAGAATCTTATCTCTGGTACTTTTCACTCTACATTCATCTAAACCTGAAATTATACTTTTAGTCCACTATCATAAATTAATAAACACTTCAAAAACTTCAAACTCTACTAGAAGAACAGCAAGTCTATCTCAGGGTTACTTAAAAAGAAATTTTTTAATTAAATTAAAAAATTACTGATTGATTCCTAATATAGTTTTTGTAATTGGACCTACAACTGGTTATTAAAAAGACTATCAACTTAATTGATCACTAGGTGAAATACTATGCTAAATAAGATATAAATATACATATAAATGCAAATGGAAATATAAATATATATATAAATGAGACAGGTGATTAACGGAAGAAAAAAACTCAATTTTTTTTCTAGTTTTTGAAGTTATATAAGCATAAGTGAACAGAACTGATTATCAAATCAATTGGTCTATTTTCCCATCAATAATTAACTTGTAAACTGAGTACATATCTTGATTATTATGTTCTCATTTTTTCTTTGGGAAGAAACGTGTTAGGCTAAATGGAAGGCAGATTATCAAAAATGAAACACATTTATCCAAAGAACACTACAAAAATAAATAATAGGGTTTAATGACTTCCATTTGGTGACAGTTGTGCAGTTACTTTGCATAATTTTTTAATTAAACTTTAATGTACACAAATACTTATATAGAACATAACCACTAAATGTAAATTATTTTAAATTATCTTCATTGGTTCAAATCCTTACTATTTATATGTCTTTAAGCTAATGTTCAAAGACTCAGCAACCAAATAAGACAAACATTACTGGGAAGTTCTAGATAGGTAAGCCTGAGGTTATTTTAAAACACAAGATTTTAAGAAGGGTCTACTATTTTGTGATTAAATCTTGTAACAATAGGATATGCTCTCAAAAGTTTTTTAAAAAGTCATTTTGGGGACTTTTCAGGTTGAACACAGTATAAGAAAAGAAAGGACTAAATACAGTATTAGATAGACAGGTATATCACATAAAAGTTAGGGCATATTTACCAAATTTTAAACCATACATAGATTTCAATTGGGGCAATGGGGGTAAAAGTTAAAGGGGGAAGGGGACTGAAAAAATATAACAGCTTGACACAATTGAGGAGTATGTGAGGGCAAGCTGAGAAGTTCAGTGAGAAAACAGATTCTGACTAGGCAGTAAAGGTGATGGTAATCTGGACCACAAACTTGGATTGAATTGTTGATATTCTCTGCACAGTGTGGTCAGGAGCGTGCTATAGGCATAACACTGTGGTAGTAGTGAATTACAGGCATGTGGGAAGACTGGAAACCAGAAGACTATTCTGAAAGTGTTGTGAAACATTTAAAAACTTTATATATTGTAAATAGTGCTGCGATAAACATAGGGGTGCATCTGTCTTTTTCAAATATAAACTTAAAAAAAATGTTCGGTACTATTTTCCCCAAGAAACCTCAAAAAAAAAAAACTTTACTAACTAGTACAAATGAAGGAAATCTAGTTTACAATGAAAAATTATAGATTTTTAAATGCTTATATAATCAGCAAACATTAAACATCATAGGACTTTCCAATATTGGCAAGAGAGAGGTGAATTTGAAGTCTCTCAAATTTCACATGGTAATATAATTTGGTATTATCTTTCTGGAAAGATATTTTGCAAAATGAATCAAAAGCACTAAATTGTGGAATAACAGTAATTCCATTTCTAGAAATATATCCAGAGGAAAAATTAAAATGCAGGGAAGTATTTCAATAAAATAGGTATCAGATACATACATGAAATAAGATACTGAAAAGTTGTAATATTTTTACATACAAAGAAATTTGATTTTCATGAGAAAATATTTATTGAATTAGCATTAAAAGTATTAAAAGCAGGCAGAGGAAATATATTACATGAAAACTAAACAATACCATAAAAATGTGAATAACTTTTTATTTCTGGATGATGGGGTTATTCATTTACTCATACAACAAACAATTATTGAGAGTCATCATTTAGTATAGCCTGGGAATAGAAAAATAATTAAGTTTAGAAAATATCAGGGAGAGTTAGATACCAAATAAGTGCCATGAATTGCTCTGCTTGACAGCTGTTCACAGAATGGTAGTTGCATAGCCACATGAATGTGCCAGGCAGGGCTCTGACCAGGCAATATTGACAATAGGGACATGCAGGGTCAGGAGAGCACAGAAAAAGTGGGGAGAAGCCTGAAGAAAGAGGGTTATTTTGGAGAAAGTGGTGAAGCCAATTTTTGGAAGGTGTAGTGTGAAGAAGGATATCAGGAAAAAATTAAGGATATCTTTTAATTAAAATAATGGAATTCTCAAAGGAGTAAGAAGCTAGACATGGATCTGGGAAAGAGTGAGTTGGATCAAGCTGAATGGAATGAAAGTATCAAAGAAGAAAAATGCAGGTGTAAGTTGATAAATTAGAAAATAAACAACTCAAAAATGCTTCTTTCATGATCAAGACTTGATTCATTAGGTATAAGAAGAAAGGTCTAGCTTTTACAGAAAGAACTTTTCTTTTTCTTAATGCAACTTGCTGTCAAAAATGTTCTTAAAAGTTTTTATCTCTTTTATGAATACATGAATTCCTTCTTTTAAACCCAAGATGACAAAAACTTTCAGATTCTAATGGATTATTAAAGCTAAAAATACCAAATTTTTTCTTGTTCATGAAATTTTAAGCTGGAAAATATGTTGGTAGTTAAGCTTAAGGAGTATTTTTGGATACTAAATTAAAGATATATTCCATTAAACTGGATACAAGCCTCTTGCTAAGAGTAGATTGGAAAAATATTAAAATAAGCAAACAATAATTTTAATTATAATTGAATCAAGAAACTCCTGAAAGAACCAGTCTTGGATGACATAATACCTTAACATTCATTCAAACAAATTCATTATCCATATTCCCCACACCCCTGGCCTGTCCTCTTGCAACCCCTCAGAGTCATACTCCTGCTAACAACATATGATATTTTAGAACCTAGGAAGGGAGTTTTTCATTTTTGTTTTTGTTTTTAATCTCCTCCTTCAGAAAGTTTCAAAAAAAAGTTCTCTTGTAGGATTATTCCAAATTCTCTTGATATTTATTGCCTATACACAGGACAGAGTTAAATGTGGCTCTGTTTGATCAAGGAAATATTCCTCCAAAGAATAAAGAGGGATGAATGGTTGGGAAAGAGAATGAGAGGTGAGCATTGAGCTTATAAAAGATCAACTCATCCAATGTGTTCATGAGCAATGATTCATGTTCAAATGATTTCAAATGATAATCATTATTTTTGTTTGTGGCACACATCTCTAAAAAATTCAGTTTTTGAATATGAATAAAAAATGACTGTTATTAAAGAAATAGACTTTATCTATTTATGACTTGAACATGGCTCAAAATATATATATTTTTAAGTGACAATTATAATATAATGAAAATGATATAAATTTTCTGAAACCTAAATTAGAAAAAGCTACTATCAAATTAAATAATTAAGTTTTATCTCTAGTTTTGATAAAGCTCATTGATTCACTTGAATAATATCTTGGTGATGATGAGACACAGTAAAATTTGTACAATAATAGATATAGTAATAATGAATCCTAAAAAAACTTCAAGACTATGAAATTGATTCATCTTTTTGGCATTTCACCTTCTATTGTCTTATTAATATTGATCCCATAGAGATCTCACTTATGTATATAGGTCTAATTAAAAGTTGATTATTAGCTTGACTAAAATATCAGCCTAAAATATATTTTATAAGATTTAAATGCTACCTAAAGCCTATTGAATTCTCAAAGAAAAAGAAAAGCTTTCTGAGACTATGCTCTTTTCTGTGGTCATTTAATCTTTCTGTAACTTTGTTTTACAGTGTAGGAAATGAAATCATTCTTTTTGATTATGCTAATTCATATGAAGGTCACATAAAATAGGAGTTATGCAATATGTTATTAAGGTCAAATATTTAATTTATTTTTACTCCCACTTATTTTTATGTCATTGGCATTCTTTCTGATGAGCTAAAGCAGGAAATATTGCCATGGCTAAGTAAGAGAGTTAGATCACTGAAAACTTAACACTTTAAGAAGGTTGCTTTTCCTTAAGTGAGTTAGGTGCTATAAAATTAAAAAAACATATATGTATGGTAGGAAGAAGTGGGATCCTAAGTGCTGAGTAAAGTTTGATCACGTTTTTGGGCTCATATTTGAACAGGACAGGTTTGAACATTTGTGAGCCAAAATATAAAGTGGATTGTTTAAAAAATAAGATTGCAGAAATATAATCATGACAAAAGTATCAAGATTTGCGTGTTCTTCCACTTTTTTTGGAAAGATGTTTCCTATACTTTGGATCCTTGTCTTTCAAAACACAAAGCATCTATTAAAGAAGTCATCCTACATTAATACTCAAAGACTTTAAGATTATGGGTAAGAATTTTGTTACATTTGTCACTTGTAATATCATGTGATCTACTGGCTCGCCATGGTTTCAAGCTCTATCCACTTACTGCCACAAATATACTGTTGGATTACCCCCAGTTACATCAGTGAATTAAGTTGCACTTACATCTTTATGCTGATTATTACTAAATCACTATCTCCAGTGTAGATTTCTCTCTTAAGATCCAGATTTATCTATTCAACAGTCTACTTACCTAACTGATGGTACCCCAAACACATCAACTACTCAACATGCTAATAACTGAACTCATCATCTTTTTTCCAAACCTGTTCTTTGTAGTCAATTAATGGCACCTTCATCTACCCAAGCTTTCTTGCAAACTTTGGGAGTCAAGATTTCCAGTTTGTGTTAACCTCCCACACATGAATGGTGAAGTCTTGTCAAACTGTTATCTAAAATATCTCTTGAATAACCTACACAACTAAATCTACTCTCACTCTTCCTTTCATTGATCACGCTCTTCTTTCTTGCCCTTTTCCTGCTTGATCATTTTACTTAACTGTTACAGTTCCAAAAACTTCCAGAGAGCATTCTAAATGTAAATGTGGTCAACTCATGCCCATTAAATTTATTCATTTGTTCTTTATTACCTTTAGAATTTAAATCAAAGTCTTAGCACAGCATTCAAAGCCCCAGTGATCCTGCCCATGCCTGTCTTGCCCCTCCCCCCCACCTTCTGCATTCTAAAGACCATACTGTTATTCCTCAAGTGTATTCCCCACCCCACCCCCTGCCCCAACCCTTTACTCCCCTCTGTCCATCAATATATGTTTATTGAACTCTCTTTTCCATTTTGTCAGTCAGCCTGACTCTTCAAAATCTCTACCTTCATATCCCCTCTGGGAAGCCATACCTGCGGTTTTTGGCACAGATTAGGGTTAAAAGCCTATCTTCTGTGCTCTTAGATATCTGGTGCATCCCTCTGAAAATAGACAATCTGATTATGCTTATTAGTCTCCAAAGCCTAATACAGTCCTAGTCGATAGTGTATACTCAATATTCATTGATGAAATCCACAAATGAATAAACACTGAATAGATGAAAAGAAATGATGGGAAGCTACCTGCACACTTTATGAGTTTGGGTTGTTAAGTATTTTCGAGTTTTAAAACACTCAAATTTGTATGTTTTAGATTGTACGTATTTTAGATAGTTAAGTGAAACTGACTGCTAAAATTTAACATTTGTGCTCACTGACTTTGCAAGGGAAAAGGAGTGGCCTCTCATAAATTTTGGCAACTTCATTCATAAAAGATAATCCAAAAGGGTAATTTGAGAAAATAATAATTTATTCATTCTCTACCTTACCATTCTGGCTTTTCCATTAACCTGGACAAAAAAAAAGTTCTGAATAGGTATTATGGTTGAAGCATTAGGCATATAATGACAGCTGTGCTATTAATGTCTCCGTTTAATTGAAATCCTTAGATTTTGGAGCATTATGTGGAAAAGCTGAGTTTGTGGATGGAAGACTGAGGGATAAATCTCCTTTTCCCATTGACTAGCCCATTTTGAGTTTCACTGCAGGGGCTTAAGTGGACTAGAGACCTAACCTTTACAACATAGACTCAAATACAGGGAGAGTTCAAGAATCTGTCTGGTCTCTGGGCATCTTAATCAAGAGATGCTCAGAAGTCACTACGGATAAGATGGAGTCACTGAGGTTTGTTGTAAAAAGGAGTACAGGTCACAGAACTATCAAATGAGAGTGAGGTTCAGTACTGGTTAATGTCTCTATTTACTCAGTGTATTACTCTCCAAATCCAGAGGCTTATTAAATGTTAGTTATCTGAACAGTAAAATATATTTTAAATGTTTTTTCTGGAACCACCCAAAAAGGAAGTGAATTCTCCTTCCTAATAATAGAAAATATGCCCACAGCAAGGCAGAACAGAACTAAGGCAATTATAAGGGTGAATTAGACACAGAGGTTGTTTCTGCCTCAATAATCCAGGTAATTAAAACCGAAACAGGTTCAGGCATGTAACTGGCACAGCTTTCTTTTTGGTAGTAGAGACACACGATGTTTTCACAAGTCTGGAATCATTTTAAAGCTACAGCATTTTTCTCTGTCTGTGGTACATTCGGAAATATGGAATGAATTACTAGAGTTTCAAATGATATATTCAAATAATAAGTTAATTTGACAGCAATAAATTAATGGGAAAATAAAGCTTTTACACGACTTGGTGCAAACAGAATTGACACATAGAACCATTGCTATGTACGCATACTTATAATGCTACACAGACATGCATACATACAAAAATATATACATACATTTCTCCAGTTTTGACTTTCTCTTTTACTCAAAAGGTACCTCAAATTTAATGTCTAAAACTGGATTCTTTTCTAAGTCTTTCTCTACTTTCCAAATATTTCTTTGTCCTCCCATATACCTTCACTCAGTTTAGGATTTCATCATCCATTCAGGAAACGAAATTATAAATATGAGAAGTGTCCAGGCTTTCATCCTTTCCCTTTACACTCTGATTTGCCCCACCCCCTCTACTCTTTATTAAATAAGCGAGAAGTTCCACTGGCTGTATTTCTCACGTGACTGCTGCATCTGTGCACCAATGTCCCCCCATTCTCCATACTTTCCTTTATTGCTTTATGTTAGGTCTTTGTTTTTCTTGCCAAGACTGGTGGAATGGCCTCCTAATCAGTTATCACTGTGTTTGTCTTGTCTCCCCTGCACTTAGACATTTATAAACTACAGTACAAATCATACAATGTCATGTTCTTGAACCCATAGATAGAGCCCGGGGCCTTAGTATTGCAGAGGAATGGCTTGAAGCCCCCATTCTCAACTCACCTCTCTTTGTCACACAGTTTTTACTCCACGTTAGAGGACTGCTGATCTTCCCTTTACCCTGCTCACCTTTGCCGTTTTATGCCTCATGACTCTGCCTACTTCCTCTTCCTTGCGTTGCTTTATCTCTAGTTAAATAAATGCTAGTTTTAGTTAATTAAATTGTTCATTCACTCAACATATATTTATTAAGCACCAACAATGTACCAGCTCCTGGACTGAATGCTGATAGCAAGTTGTGCTCCTTCCCCATCCTATTCTTCCAACTTAGTTTCATTTTCAAGATCCTTCATGGCATAATTTCCTCCCAGAAGCCTGCAGCCTGGTCTGGGATGACCTTCCCTGTGAATATCCCAATGAATGGCCCAATTACTACACTGGAAACATGTTTGCACATCTGTCTTACCCCAAACAAGTGGCTGCTCTAGGGAAAGTTCGTGTCTTTCTTTTCATTTCCTGAGTCCAGTGTCTGGTCCATGAAAGTTACTTAATAAACATGTTTTGAACAGAGTTGTGTGTTACTGATACTGAGGGTCCCAAATGCAAATTAAACTTAATACAATCATATATTTTCTTTCAGGTTTTTGTTCCCCCATCATTATTTCTTACACTCACTCTATTATTTCTCTCACTATTTTTCCTCCTTTCTTTCTATAGCTCTTCTCTCTTCATTTAAATATTTGGAAAACGGTGCATACGCTTTGTCATCCAAAGTTGTAAAAGCATTATTGGCTGCTTTCTTGGTCAGAGGAGCTAATTAGTGTTTTGCCAGCAATGAGATATCTAGGATTTTGGTAGTAAGAGAGAAAATGAATCAAAAAGGAAAGGAGAACAACGTTCTAGAGGGGGATGCTGTTGGAACCAGTATTTTGGAATCAGTGAAAGGTGGGAAGAGTTGCTATCACCCTGTATTGAAATCATGAGCTCTCACTGTGTTTTAAAGCTCCTGTCTTTTGATATCCACCTAACACACACAAGCGTGCAGACAAGTGCACACAGGCACACACATATGTACCCCACATGCATGCATACTTGTATTTTGTTGTACCTGAATTGTCCATTTCTCTACTTTCTAAACTAGAATGATCCTACCCATTCTTCGGGTTCCAGGTCAAACCCCAGCATTTTCTAGCTCATATTTATCCCATTGCATTCTGATGGTAAATTACCACAATTTAAATATCTAATATTATAGATCAATAATTATGGAAAATACAATATAAACTGATTACTAGATAAATGGAATAAAAGAGGTAGGTAAAATATACCTAACAATCACTTTACAATTATTAGATTCAGCAGAAAATAGAATCACTTTGTCAAAATGCTAAAAGGGTTTCTAAATATTTATTCCCAATTTCTCTATTTATGTTATCAAGAAAGAGAAACAGTGTGTGAACTGGAAACAGTGCACAGACTTCACCTGAAGAAGCTCTGCTTCTAAAGAAACTAGAATTAACTTAAACAGCTGCTAGTATATGCATGCCTCCTAAATGAATTAGGGAACAGACTTCAATGCCATTACAGGGAAGACCCCACACTTTTTTTTTCTTTCCTATTTTGGACATGTTTACATTTCTCACCTTAAAGTTTTAAAATAGTCCTTTTAGCATTACCTAAGTGATTCAGAGGTGGAGTTTCCTAGCAGAGGTTTCCAATCAGTAATTCACTCCTTAACTAGCATTTATTGAACATTATCTATGTATGATACTGTTCTAGATGCTAGGATTCAAAATATGCATAAAACATGGTCCCTGTATCAGAAAAACCCAAGTTAAAGGTCATTCTACAAAACAACTGGAATGTAATCTTCATTAGTATCAGGTGCATGAAAGTCAAGAGAAGTCTGTGGAACTTTTCTACACTCACGGAAACTAATAAAACGTGACTACTAACTAAATGAGGCACATCATTTGGAAACAAATTTTCACACTCTAAAGGGCAGTCATTGAAATTTACTTAGACAACTTGTTACTGGTTGAGTGCAGTGTGTTTTCTCAGTCCTTGTCTTCTGAAGGAAAGAATTCAATCAAGAGACAAGACTTAGAACAGTCTTAAATGGCAGGAATTTAATAAGCAGAGCAAAAATACACTCTTGAAAAGGCTGGAGAGCAGGCTGTCTGGAAACCAGAAACAATCCTGCTATTAGGGGTCGGGTTGGTTTTAAAAAATGGTGGAAAACCCCTCTCTGCATGTTATGTCATTTAATTCATATGCTGACTGACAATTCCAGGTTATATAACCTTTCTAGTGTGCAGGTACTTACCCATAACTACCCAAGCAGAAACGGAGAGGGGGGGAGGCAGGTAAAACTGCAATGTAAATTTATTATAATTAAGGTATAATGAACCCTGTGGTAGCTCCAGGTCAGCTTCTGGGTCTTAGTGCGCCTGCAGCCAACCTGTGCTGGTGATCTGGAAGCACCACTGGGCTTTTTACATATTGTTTGGCCTGATACGGCAGGAGACTGAACCATAAACAGAAGGGGTTTGGGACACAGTCTGCTATCTGGTGATACGGAGTTAGGTGGAGATGGAGAGGACCTTGTTCAGGAGAGGGAGGGACCTGCTCATGTCTGCCTAGCTTTCTGAAACTGATGAAACCTGAATGGGATCTGAGGGTCAGACAGTAGTTAGTGCTAATTTTCTGATGCACTATGCAGCTCAGGCTACCATAACAAACTATCATAGACTGGTTGGCCTAAGCCAGGAGTTTATTTCTCACAGATCTGGAGACTAGGAAGCCCAACCTCAAGATGCTAGGCAATTCCATTCCTCAGTTAAGAACTCTCTTCCTTGCTTGGACATTCATGGCAGAAAGAGAGAAAGGAAACAAGCTCTCTGTGGTCCCTTCTTACTAAACCTATTCTGAGGCCCCACCCTCATGACCTCATCTAAACCACCCTACACCCAAAGGCCCCCCCCTCCAAACAGCATCACATTGGTGATTAGTGCTTCAACACATGATGGGGAGGGGGCACAACTGAGTCCTTAGCACCTGATATTGATAGTTTTGTTTGCTCAGTAAGGACTTGGAGACAGGATTTATATGTTCGATTTTATTTTCCCCAGCCATCTGATTTCCTTTTGATCCATTATCTTTATTCATTATCCTTTTAAGATTAATAAAAGACAAAAGATTTGCAGAAAGCTTGAATAAAAGAAAATATGGCAATAAATGAGTAACGTAAGGTAAGTTGACGGTGAAATAAGTTGTCCAAAAAATGTTTCTTAACTGTCATCTTTTTGCATATCATAATACATTTTAACTTTCTTAGCTTACTTGGTTCACTTTTGCTCTCTCCCTTCTGGTCTTTCTGGCTTCTGGAATCCAGAATTAGATTGAAAAAGCTTATCTGGTGCTTTTCTATATTTGTTGCTATTACTATGGCCCTCCCTAAAAATATTACATGAAATTTCTGGTGGATGAGGGTGAACCAGGGTGAGAATGTTCCTTAATTTCTCCATTTCTTATAGAAGTCTATGACTCATTCATTCATTGAGCAAATGTTTTACATGCTATCTATGCAAAGGTCACAAACTGACTTCCTAAGACACGTCTTGATTCCTTCTTTTTTTTCAGCTTTTGAAATTTGACGTAATACTATAAAACTATGAGATTTCATGTAAACACTCCAATATTTAATTCCATATACCTCCATAAGTTGTGGCCACTAGAATGTACAGTTGACTAGAAACTTTGGAAGGAGTAGAAGTAGCCCTTGTATGTTGAACACACAATCATCTGTTCCTCAACCCACACCAGTCCCTATTGTCTCATATTTGTTTGTCACACTTACTTTTTTGTTGTATGCATGGGTCCTGAAAGTACTTACATTTACAACCTTGGCCAAATAACAATGACTAGGAGAGCCTTGAGAATAAAGACAATGCAAAAGCATGCATTTGAAATCCCAAGTCTCAAGCTTTGGGTTTAAAAGAGTCAGCAAGAAGCTCAGAAATACATTTTTAGAAAAGACTGCCCAAGATCTTTTTCTCCTTCCTGTCTTGCTCAGTAAAAAGTTTGTGAAATCAGAGTTGGGGTTAGTGACTTATGCAAGTCAGACTGAAGAGAAAAACTATTATGCATAAACATTCAGTTTCAAAAGTGACTTTTATACCCACTAACTCTTCATTTTTCTGTAATGGAAATTGATATTGGTACACCTGTTCAGATATTTTAAATTTACATTACCATTGAATTCAGAATTATGTAGAATCAGAGATCCTTTCAAGCATAATTCAAACTATTAGTAACTTCACTTTGCTTGTTGAGACAATGTCAAAGATTCATTTAAATGGCATGAGTAGCAACTTGCATTATATAAAGTACTGAAAACAATACTCCTTTTCTTCTAACAGAATTCACATAAAGAGTTACTTCTTTTATGTATTACTTTTTTGTAAATAACCATCCATATTTTTAATCCACAGAGCCAGGTTTATTGCTATCTTAACAATAATAATAATAATAGTGTCTTACATATTTATAATCCTTTAAAGCTGACAGAATATTTTTAGATCCATATAAGGTAATATATAAATAAGTTTGGCATCATAAAAACATTTTTATCACAAATCTATAATTATTTTTTGGAAATACTTGATTTGTAGGTATCATTTTCTGTATGAATACCACAAAGATCATTAAAATTCAATTTAAAGTAATTTTCATTACATATCAAAATCATGTGTTTATAGTAATTATATCTCATCTATCAGAAAAATTGATTATATTTTACTCCAGGGATAAGAGAGACAGTGTCACCTTATAAAATTTTGGTAAGACTAAAAATTTCCACTTGCTTTTTCCCTTTTCTCACACTTCAATCCAATTTAATTGAATGACTATTTGTTCAGTATCTGCTAGGTTCAAAGATGAATAACACACAGTCACTACCTTTCAGGTGTTAACAGCCTAGCAGGGGTAAAAAGATACATGGAAGATGAATATTTATATGTGACTTGACGAGATCTATTTTTCCCCAAAGTATTGTGGAGATGTAAGACAAATAGTGAAAATGAGAGTATCATTTGGGATGGATCTTGAAAAAGTTAGTAGAATTTTAATTTTATATATCTACAACATAGGTGTGAACATCTAGATGTTGCAGGATCATATGGATTATCAGCTTTGCTCTCCCCTGACCCTTTATGTGCACTTACCTAATAATATTTTTATGCCTCTTTACTGTAAGACTTTTTCTTCTCTCCTTAATATCCTAATTCAATTACAAATGAGAATTATTTTCTTGTGTGCCAGCCAAAAGTATAATTAAGGAAGGCCTCCTTTTATTCTAAAGTTCTTTCAAAAAAATAAAAAAGTTTAATGGGTCTATTAAATAAATCATGGTACATCAGAAAAACTTGTCTAATATGCAGCCATTAAAAAGGATGAAATGGATAACATCATTGACTTAAAAGGATGTTTTTAATTAAAACGTTAAAATCACAGGATCATGCATATGGTATGAAAACATGAACACATACTGATATTGATGTTTATGTATATAAAGAAGGAATCTGGAAGAATAAACACCAAAACTTCAGCAGTAGCTAACTTTGAGAGAAATACCACTTTCTATTAAGTAAAAGTCTCTGCTTTTTTACATTAAATAATTCAAACAACAAAATATCTACAGTGAAGGAAGCATAAAGTATACATCATCTATTTCCCCCATTCTGAGAATTTAAAAGATCACTGCCACTTTTTAATTCAGAAATTTAATTCAATTCTGTAATTATTCAAGACTAACTTAACTGAAAATAAATTTCAGAAAATGTTAAAAATCATGATTGGTATGAAAACATAAACTCAAAATCTTGAACAAATTCCAATTAAAAACAATCATTATAAATATTATATTAAGTCAGACTTCTAATTTTACTAGAAGTAAAGCCAAAGTAGTTTTTCATCAATAAGCAGCAAGGCTCTATGGAAACAAAGCAAAAAAGAAGGAAAAAAAATAGCAGTACACTCATAGACCCTCATAGAAGGGACTAGTGGTAACCCAAAGGGAGGGGTTGGGGAAAGTGGTAGAGGGGAGGGAAAAGGGGATTAAGGGGCACAATAATTTTCAGTCACAATATAAGTAGGTCATGGAGATGGCAGTACAGCATGGAGAATATAATTAATGACTATAATATCTTACTACATTGATAGACAGAGACCGTAATGGAGGGGGTGAGGACTTGATAATACAGGTGAATGTTGAACCACTGTGTTGTGTATTTGAAACCATCATATTATACATCAATGATACTTTAATAAAAAAAAGCAAGGCTCACTACTTTCTTTCAATATACCAAAAACATTGGCAATAATCACCTTATGTTAAAAGACAACAAATGTAACAAATTCAGAAATCTGCTTTATCATTTTTCAATGCTTTGGTAACTGGAAATAAAAATATTTCTTTGAAAATACAGTAGACAATGCATAAAAATTAAGCAGAATCATAAAACCTTGGCCGTTCATCAGAAAATGATACAATGCTACATCACAAAGGCGACTGTAGATTAGAACTCTAATGTAACAGCTAGAAAAATAAAGGATTTCTTTTGCTTCTCTGACCACAGTTGGTCTCACCCAGACCTATACAAGGTATTCCTTTCCTCTGCCCCTCAACCACGTCACCAAAATGACATGCTCTTTCCCTATGGAATTAGAGGAGTCACACATTCACTTTACATTCCCTGTTTTACTGGGTCTTTTGAAATAAAGTTCAACAGTGAACGAGAATGATATTAGTATACATAATTTACAATGAGGAAACAGGAGCCTAGAGGCCTCGTGATCTATCTGCCAGTCACAAATCTCACTGAGCAGTCAACAAGTGTAAAAGATCATCAACTAAAGGATAAATATATGCAATTTGCCCTGACATTCTTACAGTAACTTTCTGACCCTTGGCCCACTGTTGGTCTTCTTTATGTTATTGTGGCTTTGGTTTTTGCCCTATGTGTTTAATCTGTACTTTTCTGCCTCTTTGAGCAGGAAGCAGTTTGTCCTGAATTAGAAAAGAGGTGTGAGAATGTGGAAATGGGAGGCTGACCTACATCTGAAACATTTGCATATGATTCAGCACAATTAAACAATTTGGTTTGAAATAGCTACAATTAAGCTATTATCAGAAAAGTATTTACTAGACTAGAAATTCTAAATTTATCTTCACGTACATCCTAGCCAAGAAAGGAGACACAATTTCTGGCACTCTGATTAAGGAAAGCTAATATGGAAGTAAATTATTCCAAATTAACATTTATATAACTAAATCACTGATAGCTAGTGATATCTATGGTTACTTTTGTTGTTTCTTTAAAAATTACATGTTTAAAATAGCAAGAAAAATATGAAATTATGGTAGACAAAAGAATCTCATTTTTCTAATGATACAGTGCATATATTAATACACATAAATGTATACTATAAAAGTGCCATCCTGATATATGAAAATTGTATTTGATAATGTCAAACTACCCTAAAATTATGGAGAGAGCAATATAAAAAATGTAAAAGAATAAATTCTGTCTGTGGTAAAACATAAACTACAGTAGTATATAATACACTGTAGTAGTATGTAATAGTATGGAAGAAAAATTCAAACTGAAGATTAAACACTATGTGTTGAGTAATTTTTAATTCACCAAGTAAGAAGAAAAAAAGTAACACACTTTTCAGTTATTCAGAATAACATCAATTCTATCTACATCTAACCTAAGGAATAAATTATGTAAACAAAGCTAAAACAAATACAACATATTTCATAACCAGAAAAGGGTTCTTTTTCCTACCTTTACAGGTATATAAAAGGTTCTCTGATTAATCCTCAAGGATACCCTGAAAAGAAATAAAAAATGGATGACATAAAGAATAATAAAATAAAATTGGATTATTTTAACATTATTATCAGCATCAAGTGTTAGTAGTCTATTTGCTGGGAGGTGGTCTATTTATTGTGACAAGGCACTGGGCATTGCATCCACAAATATACATGAGTCTGGCAGCACTGTAGGTTGCACCAGGCACATGAGCCTTAGAATAAATCATTATATGTGGATGGAGCATTTTTACTGTTTATAGCACATGGATGTATCAATTAAGACTACTGTTCACAACTACTAGCCAACTTACTAATTTTACTATTGACAGTTGGTAAAGGCGACAAGGAAGAAGTATAATCATGCCATATTGCTAAAATGAAGCAAAACAACAACTAAAAAACATAAAACAAAGACTCCTAGATTTAATAACATCTTCTATCATTAAAAATACAGGTACTATGATCATAGTGTTTTTTGTGGATATGATCACAAGATTTCACCTTGGAGTAAAATTAAATCCTGTGTTCTAGAGATTGAAGAGAGGTATTACCTGGCATAGGTAATTACTGTAAGGAAATTCTAGTGCCCTTCATTAGAACAGAATTAATCTTAGAACTAAAAAGTAGTTTACAAATCAGCTGGTCAAACATCTGCACTTTACAAAACAAAGCAAGGTCACACTGAGAGCTCCCGGCAGAACTGAAGGGAGAATGCCATCTCCCAGAGTCATACTCATTCCATAGCATTAAGTTATTTGATTATTTGTAACTTCTAAGATTGGGAAGAAGTAGAGGGAGTAGAATCGTGTATTTTGCTCCTGATAAATTCCATCTTCTTTATGAAGCTTTATACTCCTGCCTGAATAAATGACTATGACATCAATATTTACTACATCTACCACATTCAAAACTCCTTTCCTTGGTGGAGGGACATACCCAAGAATCAGACTGCAGGAATCTGATCTTAAGCTGCTTACAAATCAGTGAGAGAGAGCAGGAAAAAAAAAATCAAAGGAGAAAGCACATGAGTTACAAAGCTGACAAAACCAGTTAATAATGCTACTAGCTGGATATGAAAGAAACCACCCAGCACACTTCACATAAAAGCAGTTTTCTGGGCAACCTTCAAGGAAAATCTACCATTGCTCTTTAACAAATATTTTTCATTTCTAAACCGATCTGTACTATCATAAGCAGAAATGAAATCATTCTTCTTTGCTCTCTGGTTAGAGTTCATTTTAAAATGTTTTAGTTTAATTAAATTAATTGATTAATAATAAAATGTCATTTTTCTAGCAAGAAAAATGGTTTATTAAAACATTTCTTGTAAATGCTTTCAAAAGATAGACCATTACCCCTGGCCAAGTTTGTTTTGCTGTTAACAGTAACCTCTGTTTTCAGAAAGTGAAATAATAGAATCAACATTACGTAAGTATAGAATCCACCTCTGTCCTATCAAGGCCTAGAATTTTAAGAGACCGGGAACTGAGCAAGAAACAATTCAATAGCTGTGGGGATGTTTCCTTGTGCTAGAATCTCGTAAATTGTTCGTGTGTGCCATGTCAGAAGCTCAGTTATCAGTAAGATGCCTCTCCCCTTGCTGGACAAACTCTATGATTAATTCATGTTCCCTTTGCACAATGTCAGAGGATGAGGGTTGTAGGCTTAAAAGTGATATCAGATATCAAAAAAGAGATTAGATAAAAAATGTTTATAAAATGTGAGATTTAAATAATTTGAGAGTTTGGGGTGTATCTAGCTAAAGTAGCTAGTGTCTTCTCGAAAAAGATAAGTATTTAGTGATAAGATGTATTTGTTGGATTTTATTACTCCAATTTTTCAGTTCTGCTTAAGTCATGAAAAAAGAATGCTGAGACAAATTTTTCATGCATGCCAAAGTTTAAACAACTTAATCCAACTATATTTATGAGAAATAAAGTTACAGAATGAATTACAGAGAGCTATGTTCTTTGAAATTTCAGTAATCAGTAAAATTTAAAGCTTTTCTGCATTTTTCTTTAAGAAGCCATATAATTATAGTTCAGGACTCTCATTTTATAGATACATAAATATTAATACACATACACACACTATTGTGGACATAATTATGTTGTACACAAGCAAATACGGTTAAACACTGAAATCTATACTTCTAATCCATTGTGTATTCTATGTTCTCAGATATTCTTGACTATAGACTAGGAATTTTGACTTTTTTAGTATCTCCAAAATCAGGCTTATGGTAAATAAACATGTCCACAAGTTTCAAAGTGACATACATGGCACAAATGACTGCCAATTTAAGGCAAGATTATCATAATGTGAAAGGCAAGATTTTGCTGACAGTTGAAGAAGGACAAAGATGTAAATGTCAAGTTACTATTTTTAATATAAAATTAATCAGAAACTCCTCTTGTTCTCTGCTCTCCTTCTCTTACACAGAGACTATTGCATATTAAGATGCTACCAAAAACACTTAAAAGATCTCCTGTTTAGATAGTTTGAACAATCAAGAGAATTTAAAATATTGTATAAGTGCACTTAACTTTTCATTTCTAAAGGCTTCAGTCCTTTTATCAGAATAAGAGGTCATAACAGTTGTATATTGCACAAAGAGAGCAAGTTGCTCAGTGCATTTGAGGAACAGAAGCAAAATTAGACCTAAGCATTTCTACAAAAGGCCTTGGCATTTCTATGCTATACACCTCTAACACAAAATAAGTATGTTCTTTATACTGAACATACAGGAAATTATACTTAACATGCATATTAAAACAGAATTTAAAAGTATAGCATTACCTGTAGACCAACTGGGTTAAAGTTGTTTTGTCTAAATAAGTCCTCTTATTTTCCAGATGTCTAAATGAAGATATATATTATAATATTTATGAATAAAGCATAATTTTATTGTCATCCATATGTTTTCTTTAGATTTTCACTAATCTTAATATTGCCATTTGGGAATAATGAAAATTACAACTTTTACATTCTTAGCTTGGGTTCACTTCCAGCTACTCTTCACAATTCAAATAAAATAACGTCTACTAGTAGTATATTTCTCTTGAAACCTATATTCTTCTACTTAACCAGTACAGAATAAACACAGTATTAAAAAATAAAGCTTAATTTACAAATACTAAATTTTCTGACATATTATTAACAAAACATGTATTTTTGTTCATTAGAAGTAAGTGTATTGTTTCTGCCTCACCTTCACACTTCAATTTTCCCTTCTGTGCCCTCTAATTTGAATAAACCAGTCCTACACTTTGAATCCAAGTCCAGGGTTATTGTTAATATCTTAGTCTTAGTCTTTAATAATTACACCAGGAAGCTGTGGTTTAGTTAATGACACACAGATTCTTCTCACAAAAAAAGAATAAGAACCAAAGCTTTCATAGCATTAAAACCATCTGCACACCAACCAATCATAAGATGGTCTAAATCATGACAAGGATGCTCCTGACCTTTCAAAAGCTGCAGCCTCCCTGCATGATAATAGCATGGTTTGAGAAGAGATCCAACAGTAACTTCATGTCCAAGGAATTTGATAAGGCCTTTTTCCCCACAAAGGCTCTATTGGAGAGAATAATGATATGACTGATTTTCTGCCAAAAGACTTGCTGTAGTGACTGATCTGGAATCGTTTTTTTCCAAGTGACAGTTGGAGCATGCCCATTAGAATGGTTCTAGAATTGTCCTTAAGCAACTTGTAGAGGTCCAGCTGAGATTTTATCGGTTGATATGAGAAAAGCAGTGATGGCATCCCAAAGACAGACTGTCAGACTGTCATGTTCGATACCTTTCTGGAATAAAAACCTCCATGCAAGTAAAATGTGCTATATTTTAAAATCACACAGATTCAGGAGGTAAAATTTTTAGCTATGTTTATTATATACATGACAGGGTAGGTTTACTATTATTTATTACAAACGCATATACGCATACCCTCTTTAGATGTATTTTCTTTTACAATAAGTGAAATGCCCAGTATTGTACTCCTAAAAGTATCCCAACTTTTATTCTGGAAAATACAAAATAATTAATAATTTTCATTAAGGGAAGGTTACAACTCAAGTGTAAAATTTTTCTTACAAAGTTTATATACTACCAAAAGTATTTAACTAATTTATAAATAAATATGGAATGTGACAAATGGTGGTAAGTGCTATGAAGAGAAATAGAGCAGGGAAATGGGAAGCAAGGACTTGGTATTAGGATTTTAGACAGGGTGGGAAGATTAGGAAGATCTGGAAGGAAAAACAACAAAATGAAGAGGTTCACACTGATTCCTGGAGGCCCTCAGCTATCATCTTGGTTCTGCTATGGAGGCAGTTTAAGCTTGAGATTCTCTTCCATGTCATCATGTGATCTTTCTGTAAAATGGGATAACAACATACATTTTGCAAATTTTGGTAGCACTTAATTGGTAGAAAAAATACTATAGGTAAATATCTGAAAAAAGAAACACAGTGATTAAAGAGAATATACCAGAATGGAATTTAATGGGCTTCATTTAGCTTTGGACACTATCCTACATCATTTACAAATATTAGTTAAAACTTATAATTATAACTTTCATTTTATAGATAAGGAAATGGATACTTAAGAGGAGTAAATAACTTCCTAACATCAGCAGGATGGTAAGAGGCAAAGGAGGGTTCGTACTTGTCACTCCAAAGCCCCACCTGACCGACCCCTGAAAGACTAGACCCAGGTCCCTCGGTCATTGAGCCAATGCTATCAATACTTAATATATAGAATACTAATTGTAATACTTTATGTTTCTGCCATATCTTAAAATTCTTCAAAGCATGTTCCTTAATTATTGTCACTCTTACAAAAAAGTTCTGAAGTATTATTCAGGAAAGTGAAGGCAAAATGGTTATACAATCACTATGTAACTCCATCTCATTGTTCATGAGAAGGATGGCATTAAGTCTTAAGCTAGCAGACTCTGAATCCAGTTCTTTTTCCAATGTACCATATTGCTTTAAATTTTGAGTTAGAAAAGTGAGGCAAAGGCTCTCCAAAACAGAAATACAATTCTGTTTTCTCCTTGGAATTGAACCCATGTGGTACCAAAGAATTGAAAATAAAGTTTCCCATGTTCTGATTTTGGTATTCTTGCTCTTTATCTTTCACAAATTTATTTTGCTCTTCATTTGGTTCCCTGGCCCCAAAGAAATCAATTTAATAAATTCTGAATTGGGCACATATAAAGTTATACTTTCACTCCATGCCAGATAGCAGTGACAGTCTGAAGCGGGACAGCATGCATGCTTGTTGGGTGTGATCTTCCCCTTTCCTAGGAATGTGTGTCCCCCTAACAAAGATACTGCTCAGCCCTTCCCCCTTTCTCTTTGCCCGGTCAGCATTTATCCATCCTCCAAATTTCAACTAACCTGTTACTTCCTCATTAGGCCTTCACCAACTGCCCTGCTCATTCCTTTGCACTCCTTCTCAGCAATTTGACCTTTTACTTTTGCTTGTGCAAACAGTGACTATACTGCCTCCCTCTGCTACTAGCCCATAATCTCCATGAAGGTGGGGTCAATTTTGTGTTTGCTTATCATTCCTGGCATGTTATAAGTGGTCAGGAAACACTAGGGAATACATGAATTGAGCTGCAGCATAATTCAGAGAACATTATTCCTATCTGTACTCCCGTAAATGAAAATGTGGATTTACTGAGGCCAGGAGTCAGTCATTTCCTTGGCCAGGTTTTCCTACTCCATTTTTCTACAAATGAAGTTGGATTGCCTGGCTAACATGAAACAAGGATGACAGGATATTGCTTCTATTTATCACACAGGTATTTTTCTTCTCACAACTTTTTATTATACTTCTGGAGAGAATACCTGCCCTTCATTTCTATGAACTGCCCAGTGCACAAATTGCTTTTCATATTTTAAGGCACAACTTCATTTCAACACATTGCAAATCTAGGAGTCGCCATGTTGTATTCAGATACCAAAGAGAAAACTACTTTGTGCTATTTACTGATGCTTCTGTGAGTCAGGTAGAAATATTTCAAATTGCTCTCCAGATTCTCAAAAAAATTTTTTACATTCCATGTAAAATATGAGATCCAGTTCACCTAAGCTTCTGCTCAAAAGTGTATGTATTATTGGATCAAATTACACAGCATTTGTATTTTGAAACCAAGCCACTTCTTCTCTGGCCTCTGTCTTTTCATATCGTTCCAAACTATGTGTATAAACACACACACCTACACGCACAAACATACACACACACACACAAACACACATGAAGATTCAAGCAATATGGAAATACCTATATTAGCATATAATCATTTCTATTTAGTTTTACAAAAACCAAATACATGCAATTTCAAGAAACCATAAGAACATTTTTTGACTGGCAATAGGAGTAAAAATATATTGATATAGATGAGTGGATTCTTCTAAAAGCAAATTTCTCCTGGCCAATATTTAAATTTTTTTTTTCAAATATGTGTGTTTCAGGACTTGTTTAGTGTTTGTATTATGTATTATTCACAGATGTCTAAACCTCCAATTCCTATACAACCTGGAATCATAAGTTAATTATGTGGACTGGGGTAACTGTATTGGGCTGGAATGTGCATGTCAGGAGTTTGTGACTTTAGCTTTAAAGAAAGATGAACCATATATATATATATATATATATATATATATATATATATGAAATAAATAATACATATATATGTAGACCCATTTTTATCCCCATATGTAGCTATACTTTAAAGTTAATTAATTCATCTTATAGAGTGCTTGATAATATTCAAGTTATCATTCCAGTTGTCCTTAAATTTCAAAGAATAGTAAAACTGTGTTTCTATTTCAAGGTAACTATCATCTGGTGGGTTAGACAACACATAATTGGAAAAATGATTACCAAGCATAAGAAAAGCAATGACAGACAGTGCTAGAGATATGCATGGGCATTACAGCAATAGACACTCGAGTCATCATCTCTCACTAGAGTCAGGAAGAAGGTGAGAACGAGGCTGGCTCCATAGGGCAAGTAAGAATTAACTGGAATTGGAACTGGCAAACAGTTGGGGATGTTATGAGAAAGTGTCCAAAGAGATCAGCATAAGCAAAGTCCCAGAGAGAAGGCATAGCCTGGTGTGAGACAGAAACCACTATCACAGAAATGTTACATAGGGGAGTAGATGGAGACAAAATTGAGAATTTGACAACAGCCAGTTCATGGATGACCTTGTGTTGTACTAAGAGGTTTCTCTTAATCAATATGGCAAATGAATTACTCCTATTGCCAAATCTTATATGATGTAACTGGGTGGCTTGGTTTCTGTTTTGAGAAGGATTCTGAGGGAATATTAGGACTTACTAAAATAGAATATTTTAGTTCATTACTAAGCTCCCAAGGACATAAGAATGGAGACTTATGGTATTGATGCTATACTTGCTTTTCCTGTTATACAAGTTGATATATGTGTGAAGTAATGTTAAGATTTTTCTTTAATTGTAGATTACTCAGGTAAGACTTGGAATGGAGAAACAAATTAAGAAGGCTTTGTTGTAGCTTAGAAGAAAGATGATGAGAATCCTAAACCAGGGCAGTGGGAATACAATAGGAGAGGAAGAAAAGTTTCCAGAAATATCTAGGAACCATATCAGAGTCAATGTAGGATGATGTTGAAGGAGGAGTCACAGATGACTCTCAAATTTCAGCTTAGACTACTGTTTCATTCTGATGCCACCACCTAGGATAGAAGGTAGAACAGTTAACAACAAATTTTGAAGAGGCTTTGAGACTTGAGATACTGGTAGAGACACCTAGGGGCAGTGAACATGTGACCCAGGTCAGAAGTTGGGGATAAACATCGGGAACTATCAGCATACTAGTAAGAGTTAAAATTATGGAGATCAATTTGCTCACCTATGAAAAAACATTTACAGTGTAAGAAAAAGAAATTCAAGAATGATAAGCATTAGTGTTCATAGGAGAAAGGAGCTTGGGAAGGAGACAGAGATGGGAAAATGGTGCAAGTGTGGAAGGCCAGAGTGAGGAGAGTCAAAGAAATCTACAGAATTTCAAAGAGGATGGGTGACAAGTCAAATGCATCAGAAAAGTCCAATAAGGTAAGGGCTACAAAAGGCCAGTGGATTTGGCAACTAAGAGCATATTAGGTGGTCATAAGGTAGCAGAGTAATTTCAGTAGCATTGTAAGGGCAGAAATTATACGTAAAAATTACCCTATAAAGTTTATCTTATGTTTATTGAATAAATAAAAGCAAGACAATGTTTTCTTACTTGCACATATAAAGTATAAATAAAATATTAATTTGAAAGTAGGTCACTTCTTTACTACTTTAAATATACAGAAAGACAAATTACATTTTAATTAAAATATGCATGAGATTTAAGGTGTCTATAGTTTATTGGGTCAGACATTGGATATAAAGGTAATTTATAAGGGATAACAATAGCAATTATGCATTTATTTATTATTTACTTATTCATATCTATTATTTATTTCACTATCATTGTCTTCTTCAAATATTTCTCTAAATTATGATTTCTCAAACAAGCATACAGGATTATTAATATATATCGCTTAAAAAATAAACTTTTAAAATAAAGTAGTTGGAGATATTTTACACTATGAGAAATTCTATTTGAAATATTTAAATATGGGCAAAAATTTTAGGGCTTTAATTTTGTGTAAGTTGTGAAGCTTAGGTAAGAATGTGGGGAGAAAGGCAGGGCAAGTTAGATTAGTCTACATCTAATACTCATAAGGTGGCAGGTTACTGTCCTAAGGAAAGGAGTCTCAATATTCTGTCCAATAGTGAACTCTCCAAATAGCGTCACTGTAAAAAGCAAGCCCTAGATTGTTGATTTCTGGCACAGCCAGCACATGTACTTACCCAAGAGTCTTCAAAATACACACGCCAAGTCATCACTCTATATCCAGTGAAGCAGAATATTCAGGAATTGTTCCAAAGTTACATGTATTCTGAAAAGAATCCCACAATGGTCATCGATGTTTGTTTGCAGATGTCCTACATGAGAGTGAGGACTGCTCAACCCAAAGATCATGGCCCCATTTTAGATTTGGTGTACTTTAATGAAATGTCAGAATGTAGACAGAATTACTCCTGAAGTTCCTTCATCTATCAAAAGAATCAAACTTTTCATATCTATCAGAAAAGCCACAAGGTGAGCACTAGGTTGATAATGGGATTTCCACTTCTCCATTAGGAAATGGGAAGAGATCCCAGGAATCCTCTGCTATGCTTTAGCTACATTTTCTAAAATTTGGGTTTATGACCCTCCAGGTTTTCCAATTAAACAAGGCATAAACGGGTAGTACACTGAGATAAAACAAATCACACAATTTTACACACTGGACTTAGAAGAGTTGAATTTAGTTAAAATCATATAAGCTATTTAGATACTTAACACTATTGTACAGATTTTACTAATGTATATAGTAATACAATTTCAAAAATAAGAATATTGGGTATCACCTGAATGATTTGATTCTAAAAGGCCAAAATATTTAAGCAATTTATTAACCATTTTTATTTAACTGTTTCTTAGCCCTACTCTTCCTTCTTCAAATAATAGAATTGAGGTTGCGGGAAGATGCGGCGTGAGCAGGGCGGCGGAAATCTCCTCCCCAAACCATATATATCTAAGAAAATACAGCAAATACAACTACTCCTAAAAGAGAGACCAGAATATACAGGACAGCGCACAGCCTGCATCTGCACCTGAGAGGACTCGGCACCCCGCGAGGAGGGTAAGATATGGAGCCGCATACTGACAGGACCCGAGCACTCCCCCACCCCAGCGCATCGGTAGCAGGAGAGGATTCAGAGCCGGGAGGGAGTGGAAGTACAGGTCCATGAAATAACCAGCCCTGGTGATCTGCGCTGGGAGCACTGACACACATCGCATGGTGTATCGGATATTGGAGAGACAGAAGGTGCAGGTTTTGAGCTGGGAAGGCACACAGGTCCTTGCAGCTGGCTCCCCAGGACAAAAGAAAAACACGTGCTGTTTTTGGCGATCTTGGGGAGACGGGGGCCAGCTGAGGGGCACATATGTGAAACAAATACTAACAGAATTAAAGGAAGAAATAGACAGCAATACATTCATTTTAGGTGACTTCAACACATCACTCACTCCAAAGGACAGATCAACCAGACAGAAAATAAGTAAAGACACAGAGGCACTGAACAACACACTAGAACAGATGGACCGAACAGGCATCTACAGAGTTCTACACCCAAAAGCAACAGGATACACATTCTTCTCAAGTGCACATGGAACATTTTCCAGAATAGACCACATACTAAGCCACAAAAAGAACCTCAGTAAAGTCAAAAATATTGAAATTCTACCAACCACTTTCTCAGATAACAAAGGTATAAAATTAGAAATAAATTTTAGAAAGAAAACAAAAAGGCTCACAAATACATGGAGACTTAACAACATTCTCCTAATTAATCAATGGGTTAAATGTAACAGAAATCAAAGAATATATGGAGACAAATGACAGCAACAACGCAAAGCCACAACTTCTGTGGGACGCAGCAAAGGCAGTTCTAAGAGGAAAATACATTGCAATGCAGGCCTATTTAAAGAAGGAAGAACATTCCCAAATGAATAGTCTAAAGACACAATTACTGAAATTGGAAAAAGAAGAACAAATGAGGCCCAAAGTCACCAGAAGGAGGGACATAATAATGATCAGAGAAGAAATAAATAAAATTGAGAAGAATAAAACAATAGAAAAAAATCAATGAAACCAAGAGCTGGTTCTTTGAAAAAATAAACAAAATAGATAAACCCCTAGCCAGACTCATTAAGAGAAAAAGAGAATCTACACACATAAACACAATCAGAAATGAGAAAGGAAAAATCACGACGGACCCCACAGAAATACAAAGAATTATAAGAGAATATTATGAGAATCTATATGCTAACAAGCTGGAAAACCTAGAAGAAATGGACAACTTCTTAGAAAAATACAACCTTCCAAAACTGACCAAACAAGAAACAGAAAAACTAAATAGACCAATCACCAGCAATGAAATTGAAGCCGTAATCAAAAAACTACCCAAGAACAAAACCCCGGACCAGATGGATTCACCTCTGAATTCTACCAGACATATAGAGAAGAAATAACACCCATTCTCCTTAAAGTTTTCCGAAAAATAGAAGAGGAGGGAATACTTCCAAACTCATTCTATGAAGTCAGCATCACTCTAATACCAAAACCAGGCAAAGACCTCACCAAAAAAGAAAATTACACACCAATATCCCTGATGAATGTAGATGCAAAAAATATTCAACAAACTATTAGCAAACCGAATTCAAAAATACATCAAGAGGATCATACACCATGATCAAGTGGGATTCATCCCAGGGATGCAAGGATAGTACAACATTCTAAAATCCATCGACATCATCCACCACATCAACAAAAAGAAGAACAGAAACCACATGATCATCTCCATAGATGCAGAAAAAGCATTTGACAAAATTCAGCAACCATTCATTAAAACTCTCAACAAAATGGGTATAGTCAGCAAGTACCTCAACATCATAAAGGCTATATATGATAAACCCACAGCTAACATCATACTTAACAGCGAGAAGCTGAAAGCTTTTCATCTAAGATCGGAAACGAGACAGGGATGCCCACTCTCTCCACTGTTATTCAACATAGTACTGGAGGTCCTAGCCACACCAATCAGACAAAACAAAGAAATACAAGGCATCCAGATTGGTAAAGAAGAAGTCAAATTGTAACTATCTGCAGATGACATGATATTGTACATAAAAAACCCTAAAGACTCCACGCCAAAACTGCTAGAACTAATATCTGAATTCAGCAAAGTTGCAGGATACAAAATTAACACACAGAAATCTGTTGCTTTCCTATACACTAACAATGAACTAACAGAAAGAGAAATCATGAAAACAATTCCATTCACAATTGCATCAAAAAGAATAAAATACCTAGGAATAAACCTAACGAAGGAAGTGAAAGACCTGTACTCTGAAAACTACAAGACACTCCTAAGAGAAATTAAAGAGGACACTAACAAATGGAAATGCATCCCATGCTCTTGGCTAGGAAGAATAAATATTGTCAAAATGGTTATATTACCTAAAGCAATCTACAGATTCAATGCAATCCCTATCAAACTACCAACAGCTTTCTTCAATGAACTGGAACAAATAATTCTAAAATTCATATGGAACCACAAAAGACCCCGAATAGCCAAAGCAATCCTGAGAAGGAGGAATAAAACATGGGGAATTATGCTCCCTGACTTCAAGCTCTACTACAAAGCCACAGTAATCAAGACAATTTGGTATTGGCACAAAAACAGACACACAGACCAGTGGAACAGAATAGAAAATCCAAACATTAACCCAAACATATACAGTCAATTAATATTTGATAAAGGAGCCTTGGATATACAATGGGGAGATGACAGCCTCTTCAGCAGCTCATGTTGGCAAAACTGGACAGCTACATGTAAGAGAATGAAACTGGACTACTGTCGAGCCCCATACACAAAGGTAAACTCAAGGTGGATCAAAGACTTGAATGTAAGTCATGAAACCATAAAACTCTTAGAAAAAAACATAGGCAAAAATTTCTTGGACATAAACATGAGCGACTTCTTTATGAACATATCTCCCCGAGCAAGGGAAACAAAAGCAAAAATGAACAAGTGGGACTATATCAAGCTGAAAAGCTTCTGTACAGCAAAGGACACCATCAGTACAACAAAAAGACATCCTACAGTATGGGAGAATATATTCATAAATGACGTATCCGATAAGGGGTTGACATCCAAAATATATAAAGAACTCACACACCTCAACAAACATAAAGTAAATAATCCAATTAAGAAATGGGCAAGGACATGAATAGACACTTCTCCAAAGAAGAAACTCAGGTGGCCAACAGACACATGAAAAGATGCTCCACATCGCTAATCATCAGAGAAATGCAGATTAAAACCACAATGATCACCTCACACCAGTAAGGATGGTCAACATCCAAAACACAAACAACAACAAATGTTGGCGAGGATGTGGAAAAAAGGGAACCCTCCTACACTGCTGGTGGGACTGCAAATTAGTTCAACCATTGTGGAAAGCAGTATGGAAGTTCCTCAAAAAACTCAAAATAGAAATACCATTTGACCCAGGAATTCCACTCCTGGGAATTTACCCTAAGAATGCAGCAGCCCAGTTTGAAAAAGACATATGCACCCCTACGTTTATCATAGCACTATTTACAATAGCCAAGAAATGCAAGCAACCTAAGTGTCCATCAGTAGATGAGTGGATAAAGAAGAGGTGGTACATATACACAATGTAATATTATACAGGCATAAGAAGAAAACAAATCCTACCATTTGCAACAGCATGGATGGAGCTAGAGAGTATTATCCTCAGTGAAATAAGCCAAGCTGATAAAGACAAGTATCAAATGATTTCACTCATATGTGGAGTGTAAGAAGAAAGAAAAAAACTGAAGGAACAAAACAGCAGCAGACTCACAGAACCCAAGAATGGACTAATAGTTACCAAAGAGAAATGGACTGGGGAGGATGGGTGGGAAGGGAGGGACAAGGGGGAAAAAGGGGCATTACGATTAGCAGATGTAATGTTGGGGGGGCACAGGGAGGGCTTTACAACTCAGAGAAGACAAGTAGTTACTCTATAGCATCTCAGTATGCTGATGGACAGTAACTGTAATGGGGTTGGTGGGGGGACCTGATGAAGGGGTAGTTTAATCACCATAATATTGCACATGTAATTGTAGATTAATGATACCAAAATAAACTATTAAAAAATAAAAATAAATAATAGAATTCAACCTGAGATGGGTAGATGCGAACCCTCAGCTGCATGGCCTCCCTTCCCTCTTCTCTCTTTTTGCTTCCTGATTTTCACTCCTTCATAATGGCAGACGTTGCTTTGCATTCAAATGTGGTCAGGTACTACTGTACTCTTGGGAGCCGTGACTGATAAAATATCTGTGTGTGTGTATGCACGGATGGGAGCGTGCATGCATATGCACACAGTGGGGCATATTTTCCTTCTTGATGAAATAAAGCTGCAGTTCTGTGACCACACATGGGGTAAACTGCTTAGAGTATAATTACTTAAAAGGGAGACATAGAGAAATAGAGACAGGTATATATAGAGAAGCCTTCTAAAATATTAGTGTTTTTGCCGACTTATAATATGTTTTAAGATTTCCACAAATGTATTCACTCTCAGTATTATTTTTGCCGCGTTTAATTCACAAACTGCTTAATCCTTCCCCCCTTCATAAATGAGAATGGAAACTATGTATAGTGTAGGCATCACTGAAAAATGATAGGGAGCTAGGAGAGCTAGTAAGGGGGAGACATGGACTAGTATAGAAAGTCAGAACACATTGCCTGAGAATATAATGTTCCACTTTGGATGGATGCACATGGCAGGAAAAGACGGTTGTACAGCTTTTTAAAAAATATCCATCCTATTTCTGCTCCAGCATCCCACCCACGCCCTCAAGAGCTACAAGGAATCCAGTCCATCCCAGAATTATCGGTTGCTACATACAAATTTTTCTAAGCCATTAAATGATTCTTCTCTGGGGCTCTTGCCTGACACTACCATTCTGAGAACTTGGAAAACAGAAATCAGGAAAGATGAAAATGGTAGGCTAAGTAAATTTTAGACTTCTTTGACCAAAAAAAGAAAAGGGTTGGATTTATTTAAACATGCATAATGCATCCTCCAATGAAAACAGAATAAAAACTATGAAATTTTGGGAAGCTTTCAAATATAATGTCAGTGAGACTTGCAAATAGATTTTAAATGCGTATGAGCCCATTCTCATTGGTTTTCTTAATGGAACCATTCTCTTGCTCACTTACTCCAGACTCACTGGTCTGCTTTTAGTTCCTTCACATAACTCACTTTCTGTAATCCCAGACCTTGCATATACTGGTCACTTCATCTGGCAGTCGCTCAAAACTGCTTCACTTGCCCTACGGATATTTTCTGAGTACCTATTATGTGACAGGCACATTTCTAGGCTTTGGGAATGTATCAGTGAAACCGGCATCCCGGCCATCATGGACTTATTTGCTATAAGAAATGGTGGAATTACTTTGGGATTTCTTAACCTCAGTACTATAGACATTTTGACCCAGACAATTCTTCATTGTGGGATCCTATCCTATATATTATAGGCAGTTGAGCAGTATTCCAGGACTTTACCCATTAAATGCCAGTAACATTCCTCCAGTTGTGACACCTCAAAATATCTCCAGACTCTCTAAACTGTCTCCTGTGAGGAGCAAAAATCATCCCCAACTGAGAAGCAGTGGGTAACTTGGTAGCAGTTCTTACAGTTGTGATATTGTATTTATTGTAGTAATTATTATAATACTGTCTTCTCCTGCAAGGTGACGCTTGTCCCCATTAAACAAACAGTATCTGTTTTTCTTCTCACCATTATATTCCTAGCTTCTAAGACAAAACTCACATATAGTAAGCACTACATAAATACCTGTTAAGGGACTCAATGATTAAGCCATGGGCAAACAGCTCTCTTCTCAAACCTGAGTTAGATATTTTTATGTGCTCCATTCGGCTCTTTCTGCTTATTCAGCGTACCTGCAGTACTGTATTATAATTGCCTTCTCCTTGGTCTGCCCACCTTTCTCTCATCTACCATACTGAACATCACTTAAGAGCAGAGATTGTATCAGACCCATCTTCCTATTCTCACCTCCTAGCACAGTACCTGACAGATAAATGCCTAGTGAATGGATAGATGAATAGCAGCACTGTTACTAAGCATTCAACATAGGGCAGGCATCAAGCTAGTTCACTGGCGCTACACGTATCCCATTTCATCATTACAAGAAACTTGAAAGAAAACTACATAATCTCCATTTTCACAGAGCAGGAACCTGAAACTCCAAGATTACATGAATGTTCCAGGAAAGACATAGTACGGTTAGAACCTGAACTGATTCAAAAACCCAAAGCATTACCTTGACCATGTAGGTGGAAATTTTTTTGACTTTGTCTAAGAGAACCAGTAAGTGAGTTAGTGAGTTAGGAAATGTTAAGGACAATCCAATTTTTAAAAATCAGATTTGAATAACATTTCAAATTATGATCTGGACCCAGGTAGCTTAAGAAAAAAAGAAATCACCGGCAGATGAGACAATATCCTATTACATAAGTTTTCGGGGTGGGCAAAATTTCATTTGAAAACTTAATACGCAGTACCTGGACACTGACAACAGAATGTCATCTTGTCAAAATTACATTTTTTATGCCAAGTTTATGTTTGTTTAGCTCATAATAGTCCTGCCATATGGCATTTTATGATAGAATAAATTTTAAGTTTTAAATATAAAAATCAGATTTTTAATTTTTAAGACATTAGGTCTTCAACCACTTCAAAGACTTAAAGAAATAACATCATTTTGGAAATCAGTGCTCAATAAACCATTAGAAAGCTCACATATTACATTCTAATTCTTAATTTACAAGTTATTTTCTCATTATTTTGTTCACAAAATTTTTGGCCACTATTTTTTCTCATGACCAATTTTATAACTATTTTTCATATGCCTTCACCTACCCTCCAGCCACCAATTAAAACATAGAAAACAGTATTTTATCAATTTTATAAAAGAAGAGAAGACTAAAAAATAAAACAGTAATTTCTGTGTACAGGATACTTGTTAAAAGATAGAATTTAAAACATACTCATTGATTTTTTTTTATTAAGGTATCATTGATATACACTCTTATGAAGGTTTCACAAGAAAAACAATGTGGTTATTACATTCACCCTTATTATCGAGTCCCCCCCATACTCCATTGCAGTCAGTGTCCATCAGTGTGGTAAGATGCCACAGAGTCCCTATTTGTCTTCTCTGAGTTACACTGTCTTCCTCATGACCCCACACACACCATGTGCACCAATCATGATACTACACAGTCCCCTTTTCTCTCCCCCACCCTCCCCTTTGGTAACCACTAGTCCCTTCTTGTAGTCTGTGAGTCTGCTGCTATTTTGTTCCTTCAGTTTAGCTTCATTGTTATACTCCATAAATGAGGGAAATCATTTAGTATTTGTCTTTCTCTGCATGGCTTATTTCACTGAACATAATACTCTCTAGCTCCATCCATGTTCCTGCAAATGGTAGGATTTGTTTCTTTCTTATGGCTGAATAGTATTCCATTGTGTATATGTACCACATCTTCTTTGTCCGTTCATCTACTGATGGATACTCATTGATTTTTGGAACATTAGAGGAAAAATATAGATCAAAGCAGGTAATACAGCAGCAATGACAATGTGTGAAATGTGGGCTTCACTGTGTTTGGAGCATATACTCATTTACCTCTTACAGAAAAGTCTGGAAGGCAAGTTAGATAACAGTTATTTCTTTACTTGTTGTTGCTGAGAAATCTGAGGTTTATATGATTTGAAACACATTTCCAAATTCACTGAGAGGGTAGATGGACTACCTGGAAGCAATTCACATCTTCTGAATGTTGTTCCAACCTAACTTTTTACTATACCTGCTGCGTACTCAAGTAGATGATTATACACATGGTGCCTAAGAAAAATGGAAAGACTTAAGGGCTAGGAGGTTAATATGCTATCCAAGCTCCAGGTTAAGATGTTGCTGTACTTTCTTGGTATTTATTCATACTCCCTTTTCTTGAAATATAAACATTCAATTCCATGGCTGGTTTTGAAATTACTAAACAACGTTTGTTCTTAATTTTTACATGGTGTAAGTTTAACAATTTTATCTCACAAAAGTTAATGACCCTATTTTAAAGTAATTCAAGCTTCCCACCAGAAATGTCTTTATAAAACTGAAGTTCTTCTAAATTAAGGTAAATGACCTGCAAGATAGAAATTGTGTCTTCAGAAGGGATTTTTTTTCTTGTGATAGTAAAATTTACTACAGTCTACCCATTGTTCCAGTTTCATCCTCTTTTCATTAAGTGATTATCTGCTGAAATTGTTCCAATTACTTTCATTGCCTGTAGCAAAGGTTTTCAACTTGCTACTGCTCACAATGCACCCAAGGGCAAATTCATCTTGAGAGTTTCTCTCTTTAGAAAGTGGTCCTGGGACCTCCTAGTTACAAAACCAAGACTTACGAATCTCCAACAGACCTTTTACACCTTACTGTTCATTTAGCATTGATGTGTGTAAGAGCTGAAAATGGTTAACTTTTTGAGGATATTTAATATTATTTCTCAGCATAAAGTATAAGCATCAGAGTCAGAAACCTTTTTATATTTCTTGTCCTTTTAACAAGACTGATCACTAATGAATACAGTTGGTGCTCAGTAAATATCTGTTAAGAAGATTAGCTAATTTGACCATAACCAATTTAGACAAAATGAGTTTAAACTATCCCCACTTAAAATCAGAATTAAAATGATCAAAGTATTGTATTGTTTGCTACAAGTGTGGTTCAGGTTCATACAGATCAATTAAAACAAACATAATAAACCCAGCTCAATTCCAAATAGACTGGAATCCAAATAAGTATTTACCAAAACATACTATTTTAGAACAAAAGAGACAGTATAAGAAAATGAAAGAGTCTTGGGCTCTCATGACATCCAGTTCCCCCTAAATGTACTTGGCAACTACAACGGCAGGATGGGATTCCATCCAGGGCAGTTCAATCCAGGGAGGAGCTCCCCACTCATATCCTGTTAGTAGTCTTTGCAGAAATTATGAGAAAAATTATTTTCCTTACCCCAAATTCAAACAAAACACTTCTCTCTCTTTGTTCTCTTTTCTTATTTGGAAAGGAAAATTAGGGGGGAAATGTTGACAGAGAGAAAAAAAGATTTGAAGTCAGGAAAAAATAAATATTGTGTCATTCTTTAAGTTCTCATATTCCCTCGACTTGTTTACATGTGTACATGCATGTTCACACATGCACTATATATTCATTTGCTGTATATATATCATTGATACCTATTTGATAAACATTGCCAAACTCTTGCTTTGAATACTGAGTTATAGGCTAGAAAAGTGGAAAATGTGAGTCTACTCAAAAGCATTTGAATATCACAAAATAATACCTTTTTACTGATGAATTAATATATAGACCCATCTCTGTATTGTCTCCAATAGTTGAAATACAGAAACAGATATAATGAGAGAGTGTACAATCCTCAAGACTTGAATTTATCACATGCTTAATACACATTTACTTTCTCATTGTGTTGATCAAATTGTTAAAAGAATTAGCTTTCATTCACTAATGGAGAGCAAAATGGGGAAAATACATAGAAGAAAAATACTTTCTTGAAATTAAATTCAGAGTTCAGATTAACCAGTCAAATGCAAATAATTGATTTACATATAGATACAGACAACTATAGATATGTAAATACCTAGATAGAGTTTGTGTTCTGAGACTAATTACATATACAGGGCTTATATAACTGCTGTACATTAAATTAGCTACTTCTATCATTTTTTAAAATATTTTGAAAAAAATGAAAATGAAAGCATTACAAAACAGACCTCGTTAGGAGTCTTCACTGGTTATCTGGCTCAAATGCTTACTTTAGAAATGAAGAAATTGGGATCCAGACAGTTTAACTGACTTGCATTTGAAATATAAATCCATTTGTGGATTCCATTTCTGATAAGTGGGAAGGCTGGTTGGCAATTCTTTAAATAGCAGTGTTATTTACAGCATCCATTTCACTACAAGTGATGTCCTTCATCTGCCTGGCAACTTATTTACCAGAGTCAAAGGTTTCACCAATGCTAACCCTGTCTGTAGCTTTTGCTTTGTTTCTGTGCCCATTCTTCAAAGGCTTCCTCAAATGCTGCTCCTTCTTGATGACTTCTTTGGTTATCCCAGCTGGAAGTGATCTTTACCTTCTCTGATCCACTAGAGCAATTATCACATTCTGTCATGTAATTCAACACGACTTAGTGGACATGAATGGGTGGGCTCTGGAGTTAGGCAAATAGGGGTTCAAATTTTGGTTTAGCTGTTCACAAGCAAATAAAATGTAGCCATGTCAGTCAGCTTCTCTGAGCTATAGTTATGGATAATTATAACTACCTTAACTAATTTGTTTTTACCCATCCTGCAATATGGTAACCAAACATACTAATCATCTAGGTAAGTTTTAAACCAATATGTCATATATGCTTATCAAATATTTACTAAGTATCTTCAAGATAACAAACCCTGGACTAGATTTTCAAAATCTGAAAGCCACATGGTCATATATTTAACTGTATTTCTAAATCCCCAACCAGAATATTCACATCTTCAAAACAGGGATTATAGATACTATATTATTTTATGTTCCATGGCACAATAATAAGTATTTGATGAGTAGTTGAAAAAATGAATGAATAAATGTGTGAGTAATCAAATTGATTATTACTCTTACTGGAAGCTTGGTTGGCAAGTTGTCAGAAATTGTTATAAACCAAGGAATAGTGTAAAAGTACTCAGTCTATACAAGAATGAACTATTTTTGTTGCTAATGTTAATCCATCTAAAAATGAAAAAGATTTGTTCTCTAGATGTAATGAATTTATATCTTTCACCAGAAAATATACATTTATTCATTAATGTATTTCATATGAAATTTTATTAATCGCAATTAAGCTTTTATTAAAATTTCTTCACACATTGAATGGTTCACAATATAAAAATATCTGAGCCCTCTGTAAAATTTGTTCAATAGGATAAAAAATGATTCTTACTATTAAAAAATCTATGACTTATTTTTCTCATATCAACATCTATACTCCTTCCACACCCAAAGTCATCGAGTAACTGTGGATAACCACAAATGTCTGCCACAGCATGGCACAATGGTTTGCATACTTGAATGCTTCAACACTCAAACCCTACATCTATAAAATAGTATAGACAACATAAGTGGATTCATCCTTATGATAGGTTTTATTCTGTCAAAGGGTTAATGCTCAAAGAATCCTTTGTTTTGTGACAAGTGCAATGTAAGCATCCTCAAACCCTGATTTATCATTGCTCCTTTTTTTCCTCTTTCTTTCCTGGTGCTGTTTTTTAAGTGCTTGCCATACACATTGGATAAAAAAAGACATTTGAGGTCGAGAGCAGTGGCGGTTCAGAGTGGGAGGGAGACGGCTATTTTGAATCTTGTGACAGTGAGGTTTCGTTCACTAAGGAGCTCTCTGTGGGTTTCTGGCATTGTATGTGTTTTGTCTGCTTGCAAGCGAGCAGCTGATGGATGGGGAAAATGTTCATTGATTTGTAGTGCCTGCACTGCAGCCAACCAGCCCTAGAATGAGGTGGCACCATCATGAATCTCTCAACTATGCATATTTATATGCAGCTGCTGTACTTCTAAACCTCCAGTGAATACAAAGTACTTGTGTGGCCACCAGTTCACACAATGCCGTCCTGCCGCATGCTCTGATTTAACTACTGTATGGAAGAATAGACTTGGGGGGGCTCGGTGGGATATAGAAAGGAGAGGTAAGCAGGGAGGGAGAAAAGACTATTGCACAATTCCTTTTTTTTAAGATAGTCAAGAGAATGAAATGAATGTGGGAACATTCTAATAAATGCTTTATGTGTTTGAATCTCAAGTTCTAAAATTGATTAATGGAAATGAAATCCTTTTAAAGATAGTGTTTTCAGTGAGCAAGGCTTGGGGACTACATGATAATGATGTGGTTAAAATATGCTGGCACCACTGAAATCATCATAGCACTGAGCCATGTATGGGAAAGTCCGTCCCCTGGGTAAACCACAGCTTCAGTATAGAGAAATAGATGAGATGCTCTATTCCAGTGGGGGGTAGGAAGAGAGGGAGAGGGAAGGAGAAATAAAGAAACTTCAATAGCACGGGAAAGAAATTTTAAGTGAAGTGAAAATAGGAGGTTGTTCAAAAAACAGATGACAGAGAATTCATTTTAGAATGGAAAATGGAGCAGGAGGGGTATTTGGGAGCCTGAAAGCTACAGGGCAAAGTATGAGAGCTGAAAGCTTAGAGACCAAGGGGTATATTGTGAGCAGGAAAATGTAATTAAAGGAATGAAAGAAAGAGAAAGGAATTGTTAAAGTAAGAATATTTTCAAAGGATATAAAAATATTTACTGAGACATGTAGATACGTATTTAGAATTCTAGATTCCAAATAGTTTTATTAAAATGTTGTAATTTCACTGGAGTGCAATGTTTGAGGCATAATGTATTTGTAAGGTTGGAGATTTTTAGACTTCTTCAGTAAATTTCATTGTCCCAGCATTTAAGGAGAAAGAATTGAAGACACAGAGAAGAATAGGGAAAACTGAAAATCCTATAGAACTATCACCTACTATGAAATTATTCTCATTCATAGAGTTCTGAAGGCCAAATTCAGGTAAATGGTATCAACAACAATAGTCCCATAGTGCATCTGACAGAAGTTCATTTTATTATAAGACTAGGGCTCAGTTCCAATATAAGCTGTATCAAAGCAACATCAAATTCAATATCTGGGTACAGTTTGACTCCATTATCAACAATAAGCTTTATGCTCTTCTATGTATAGGTAAAGCGCTAACTCAGCCCAAACTGCAGCTGTTCTTTTGACCAGAACATGAAGTGGCCATCTTCTAAATAATTCTCTTGAGTTTTCTAGGCAGGGTATCAAACCTTATCTCCCACGGATCTAGGGAAGATGGATTGAATCCGGAAAGTTATAATGCCAGTGCATATTCAATGTTGGTATTATGCTCTAGTCACATAGCCTTTGCTAAACATGTCCAGATTTTTTAAACAATACACAAAACCTCAAAGTTGATTAGGAGTTTCTCTCTGCTGGCACAGAAATACCCTACAATACAGTATCATTAGACTCTGTGCTAGCAGTGTACTCCACCCAGTGGTATGTCAGAGTAAAAATAAAGCCTTTTAGAAAGGCTAAACCTGACCTAATTTCCTTCTATTTTTTAGCTCCTAATGTGGTAAAATGTTAGGTAAGTACATGAAATGTAACATCATGGGCTCTACGCTTCATAATAACAAAATAGGAAAGGCATATTACCTTTTATGAAAAGATCGTATCTCCCAATTTTTCAGTTAAAAATAATATCTTTACTACAGCTGTAAGGATTATAAATAAGCTAATCAGTCTTCATATATATATATATGTATATATATGATAAAAGTGACAACTTCTGAGGTCATACAAGAAAGCACTAAATTGCTATCATTTAAACTAATAAGTGACAAACACCATTTTCCTGACAGAGAAACCAAACCTGAAGGCTAAGCCAACAAACACCAAAACAGCAAGCCAAACCACTGAGGGCTACTGGAATGCATGGAGAATGGGTTCCTCAGATCAACTGCACTATTTGGTTTGCTGGTATTCTTTTTTGATTTACCTTTATAATGAGCAAAGATCATTAGACATCAAAGATACTGTGACTTGGACAAACAATGTTCTGAGATTAGGTCTCTGAGCCCAGGCAATTACATTTTAAAAATTCTGGTTGTCACTTGCTTCTTACAAAATTTAGCAGAAATACAAACTGAATTAGAGTTTGGATGTCCAATGCTGGGCTGGAATTTTCCCTTATCAAACATGGGAGCATATGAAAGCCTGTGCCCATTTAACAGATGAAGAAAATGTAGGAAAAAATGCTAGAGGCTATATGGCTAGTGTATATTTTAGAGTATGAACAAAAATTGAGATAATACTAATGAGACAAATACATGATATGAAGCAACTCCAGACTAGGTCAAAAGACAACCTACTCTTATTCTAAATCTACCATTAAACAGATGCTTAATATTAGATAAATCACAATACTTTTGAACCAAAATTTCTTTACATATTAAAAATTGTATCAGTAAAACTAGTTTACTTTCACTGCCAAGGGAGAAGAGGATTAATAAATTTTAACTTTATTTATATTATGAAACTTTGGAGAATCTGAGGAAATCCATGAACACCTTCCCTAGAAAAATATTCAGATCCATAGATCCACAATGATTTGCATATAATTTTAGGATTTAAAGAATTCCTTGGCACCTATTCATAGACATATATGGAGACCATGAACTTCACATAAAGAAGCCCTGGATAATCATTTATTATTTTTTATATCTCAAATAATAGACTAAATCATTTGTTTCTGTCCTCAAATCTCAAGCAAGATATCTGGCCCAGAGTTGGTACTCAATAAATTTGGGTGTATAAATCTTTAAGTTGTTTTAAAATTAAAGGTCTGAGCTAGGGAGTTTAAAATCACAATTTGTTCTGAAAAACTTGTATTAAGATGAAAAGTAACAAATGAGAACCACATTAATATCAGTTAAGTCAATGAATATTCAGACTTTCCTGTAGTATCATTAGACAAAAAGAGAACATTGGAGAAAATATCTCTGGATATGGAAATGTGAAGTAGGCGGCATCTTTATTGAATTTTATATTGCCATTTCTTTAGTTTTTATATAATGTGAATGTTTCATAAGTTTCTAATTAGAAAAAGTAATATATAATTACTCCATAATCACCTCATGGAGTACAAAAGCATTTTCCTTATGAAACACTTTTAATAAAAGGCAATGTAGAATGCTTACATTGTTCATTAAATAATTGGCTCATGTGTTGCATATGACATCATCTGTAATATCACATTTATAGCTATGCCACGGTAAGTCTCATCAAATACTCAGTCCTGTTCACTGAAGCAAAGAGGAAAAACAGATACAATCAAAGCCCTTTACCAAGCAGCTCACAATTACACTGGACCCAGTTATACCCAGGGTCAAATGATGTCCCCAAGTAGAGTATAACATCCTCACTATTTTCCTGAAAACCCAAAGAGTTGGCCCAGCTTTTGCCACCTTATATCATGATTACATTGCATGATCAAGACCGTTTTTCAAAGATTTAGCTTACCAAGGAGAGAAGACATTTGCTGAAATGAGTACAAATTATTGATAAGTTTAACCCTGGAGACTTTACTGCTACATTACTATTTCTAGCATTATTATTATAATCACACAACTAAGTATGATCACAGCAGAGTCTAGACTCACTAAAATTTTCCTTACCCTTTCAGGTAAAATAAAAAACTCTGAAACTATCTCTCTAATAGACACTGCTTATTATAATAAATCTGGAACATCCACTAATCAAACTAATGTTTCAAGAATAATTCTTACATAACCAAATTTAGTTCCAAAATTGCTTGAAATCATAGTAAATATCTCCTTTCCTACATTATTTGTTTCTAAAAGAATCAATGGAAGTAAGTCACTGTCAGGGGGCTTTTGCACTAAGTATAATGTTCAAAACAATTGGTCCCTTAAATACTACTAAAAAATGTGTATAATATTATTACAACTCCAGTGTCTTTTCTTTGAGCCAGGATCTGGTGATAACAATCTTATATCAAATCAATATTTGTGCAAATAATTGTTCACTAGTTGTAACTACTGAGCAATATATCAGGGCATTTTTGGTACACTTAAAACTCTAAAATAAATGCAATTTTTTGTCTGCATGTATCACTATAAATGTTATAATATATCACTGGAAGGTATCTGTTAAATTACAAACCATCCAAGTGAAATAATTTTATTTGTTCTCCTTTAGTCTTATTTATAGTAAAGAATTATAATAAAATAGTGGTTGGACATATTAAAAGGTGCAAAGATCTTGTTTTTCCTTTGTTTAATATTAACATTTGTTATGTATGAGTCTCTTTTGGTATTTTTTTTAATATTCTGAATTAGAGCAAAACTGACAATATTTGCTTTACCTCCACTGAATTAAGGTGCTTCAATTGCATAAGAACACTTGTGCTGATAATTCTTCCATAGCGTTGCTTTGGAAATAAAGGAATATTATCAGAGTATGGATTCAGGAGATAGAAACATTATCAGAGGCTATAAAGTGACTCACTGATAAACTCCAACTGTGCCCTGCTCCAGGGCAATAATAATTTGGTCATTTTTCAAATTAATCTAATTCTCCTGACTTTTGCTTTGCCCCCAACAGCAGAAGATGAGGAACTCTGAAACAAGGACAAAGGAGTCTCTGTGTGTTTATACACATTATGAAGGGAAATCAAAGGTTACATTTATATCTAAATTGAAAATGAGTTTTATAGAGAAATCTTGGCCTGGGAGATGGAGACAGATTTGAACTTTCTCAGTCTCTAGTCATCTTAGAGATTCACACTGATAGCCTGAGGCAGAGCATTCCCTAACTCTCTGTCTGGAAGAAAAATAAGACCAACTCTTTCAGGATTCCATGCCAGCTACACCAGAATAATTTTGTAAAAATGAATGTCAATATGCAAAGTGCAAGCACACAGTATCAATCTTAAAGGACATATAAACAACCTTTGAATTACTCACTAAATCTATTTTGCAATGAAGAAGATGATAAATAATTCACCTACCAGCTTAAGAGAGAAACTATCAGCCAAATGCAAATTGACAGTAATTACCTATTCTTTTACTTTTTCTACTTCAGTCTAACAATTTTATAACCTAGGCTCTGTTGAAACAGAGCCTGCAGCTTTAGTTAAACAACTAAAAACTCAGAACAAAGACTTTTCAGAATATTGTCCCATGTGGATGTTAGTCGTCTCAAAGTAGAAGAAAACCCCAAACAATTAGAATTTGGCTTCTAACTAAAATTTCTGTGCTTGAAGAAGTTACATGGCTATAGTTTTATTCCACAGTTTTTCAAATAATCTCTTTTCATGTTTCTTTGTATTTTCCTTATTGCCCACAATTTTTATTAAATGACCAGATACTTAGGGAATACAAAGTTTTTGTTTTTTATTGTGAACAACTGTGTTAAATAATCATATCCTTTAGCTATGGCTGTTAGTTCAGATGTTAGCACAGCTCCTCTGACTTCTTTTGTCTGGGCAGATAAGAGTGATAGATTTAAGTAAATCTTTACATTTTATCCAGGAGAGAGTCTTAATATTGTCTATTGTCAACTTAAGTATGTTTTTAATAGTCGAGCATGTGTCATGCTCAACAAGTCAAACTGCCAAAGGCCAAGAAGGAGGAAATTTATCAGCAAAGCACTTCAACAGGTCTGAATATATGTGAATATCAGGGTGATTAGGTGAGGAGTTAAACACTGACTAAGTGGAACCCTCACAAAATTAGAGGACTACATCAGGAGTTTCCCTGTGTAGTTCTATATTTTTCATTTCTGGGTCTCAGGCCACATTCAGTTACTAAATGAAAATCTGAGAGGTAGGACCTAGGCAGCTATATAACAAGCTCTTAATATGATGCACATCCATATTTGGAAACTACTGGGCTAAATTTCTTGAAAGTGTAGTTTAATGTTTTAAAGTACAGTGTTAAATATTACAGTAAAAAAATCTGTTTTTCAGACAAAATATTTCATAATATACACAGATAATTCTTGTAGTATTACATTGTACAGAATTGGTGTAGAATTCATTTTGAGGTAGGATAAATCTGTTTTGAATTCTGTCAAGGGGATTTATACATTGAAGAACAGATAGGTCTTAATTTTATGCAAAGCAGTAAGGTAATTTCAATGAATACTACCATTTTGTTAGATGAGAAAGGTTTATGAATCATCTATGGAGTCAGGCAGCTAGAAAGGGGCTATCACAAAACTGCACTTATAAAACAAAATTTACAAGAGATGCAAAAAGAGGAAAACACTAATAATACAAGTCTTTAATATGCCACTTTCAGTTCAAGAGAGAACAAGTGGAAAAAAAATGAGAGAGAAGATAGATCTAACCAACATAACTAATGGACTAGATCTTATGGATATAAATTGAACTCAACTTCCTAAAAATAGGTAACACACATTTTTCTCAGGTATCCGCTAAATGTTCAGAAAAATTGATTACATATTAAGTTGCAAAGAAAATATCAGTAACTTACATAAACTAATAATATTACAAACAATACTGCGTAATTCTAAGGCAATAAAATATAACATTGAAAAAATATTACATATCTGATAAAAGGAAAAGCATTACATTAAACACTTTCTCAAAAAAAATAAAATTCCTTTCTCAAAAAACTAGAAAAAGAATAAATAGGAAACAAAAATAAAGTATCATAAGGATGTAAATAATAAAAATTAAAGAATAAAATGATCAGAGAATAAAAGAATTGAAAAACAGTATATCTAATTCATATGCTAAAATCTTGGTTTTAAAAATAACAACAGAGAAAAGCACTAGCTAAGATAATCAAGAAAAAGCAGTGATAGGATTACAAAGTCCATACATAAAAGTAAACACAAAATGGATTAAAGACCTAAATATAAGAAAAGAAATGATAAGACTCTTAGAAGAAAACATAGGTTAAAAATCTCTTGAACATAAGCATGAGCAATTTTTTTCTGGATACATTTCCCTGGGCAAGGGAAACAAAAGCAAAAATGAACAAGTGGGACTACATCAAACTAAAAAGCTCTGTACTTCAAAGGACATCATCAACAGAAAAAAAAAACAACCAAGGGTATGGGAGAATATATTCATAAATGATTTATCAGATAAGGGCTTAACATCCAAAATATATAAAGAACTCATACACCTTAACACCAAAAAAACAAATAACCCAATTAAAAAATCAGTAGAGGACCTGAACAGACATTGCTCCAAAGAAGAAATACAGGTGGCCAACAGGCATGTGAAAAGATGCTCCACATCACTAATCATCAGGGAAATTCAAATCAAAACCATAATGAGATATCACCTCACACCAGTTAGAATGGCCACTACCCAAAAGACAAGAAATAGCAAGTATTGGCAAGGATGTGGAGAAAAGGGAACCCTCCTACACTGTTGGTGGGAATGTAAATTGGTCCAACCACTGTAGAAAGTAGTAAGGAGGGTCCTCAAAAAACTAAAAATAGAATACCATTTGACCCAATAATTCCACTGCTAAGAATTAGCCTAAAGAAAACAAAATCCCTGATTCAAAAAGATAGATGCACCCATGTTTATCTCTGCATTAGTTACAATACCAAGATATGGAAGCAACCAAAATATCCATCAATAGAAGAATTGATAAAAAAGAAGTGGTACATAAACCCAATGGAAAATTATTCAGTCACATAAAAGAAAGAAATCCTGCCATTTGTGACAACATGGACAGACCTAGAAGGTATTATGCTCAGTGAAATAAGCTAGGCAGAAAAAGACAAATACCATATAATTTCACTTTTATGTGGAATCTAAAAACAAAACAAAACAAAACAAAAATTAATAAGAGAGCAGTAGATTCATAGACACAGGGAAATGACTGGTGATTACCATGGGGTTGTGATGGGTGGGAGGGGGTGGGTGGGGAAGAAGGGTGAGGGGGATAAAGGGGTACAAAAAGCTCAGTCATAATATAAGTTGGTTACAGGGATGGATGTGTAGCCTGGAGAATGCAGTCAATGGTTCTGTAACATCTTTCTGTATTGACAGAAAGTAACTGTACTAGTTGGGTGAGGATTTAATAATGTGTGTAACTGCTGAATCACTGTGTTGTATACTTGAAACCAATATACTATTATATATATACTTCAATAAAAAATACACTTAAAGCAGTAAGAAATTATAGTAAAATGATACAAAATAAGAAATGACAAAAGGGAAATAACCAATGAAACTACAGAAATTAAAACATACACACGTGTGTTCATGTGCATGTACAAACACAGGTACAGGACTCCTTTGCAGAGCTCTATTCAAATAAATTTGAAAAGCTAGAGAGATAGACATTACCAAATTTATTCTATTTGAATTACAAATCTTAAACAGACAATTTCCTTACAAAAAAATGCAGAACGTTATCTAGGAATTACTCCATGAAAATCACCAGGCCCTGATGGTTTCACAGGGGATTTTTTTTTTACTTACTATCTATGACCATACAATCTAAAGAGTATAAATTATTCCAGAGCATTGAAAAGGAATTGAAATTTTATGATTCTTTTAATGAAACAAGTATAAAAATGCTATATAACAAAATAAAAACATTACAAAGAAAGAATCAAAAGGTCAATATTATTCATAATTAATTCAAAAATACAAAATGAAATATTAATAACCATGATGCAATACCATATCAAGAAAATAATGTACCATAACCAATTGGCTTTATTCACCAATTTCTATCAAATGTTATGTTATAGATCTACGGGGAAAAAAATCATGATTTGTCTCTCTTCTTGCTGAAAAAGCATTAAACAAAGTTATACACTCATTCATAGTTGTAGGAATTGAGGGATTCATATTATATATTATATATTTAAACAATTTAACAGGTCTTTCTTATGAGGAAAGAGTAGAAGCATCTCCACTAAAAACTGGAACAAGGTAAACTTGTCCATTATTTATGCAACTACTCAACAATGTACTCAAGATATTAGTCAATGAAATTAGATGGAAGAAATTAATTAGTGGCACAAGAAAAATTAAAGAAGGACAATTATCTCTATTTGTAGATAATATGACAGTATACCAGGAAAACCTCAGGGAAGCAATGATAAAACTAGCCCAAACAAATAAAGAATCCAGTAAGTAGTGTGATATAACATTAACATATAAAAATAAAAAGCTTTAGTATATCAATAAGTAAATAAGTGAAGGATAATGATAGAAAAAACTCATTTACAGTAACAATATGAAAGATTAAATACTTAGGAATTAATTTAATGAAAAAAGTGGAACATTTAAAAACTTTAAAAATATTCCTTAAAGACATAAAAGTAGACTTGACAAATGGAAAGACAGATTTTGCTCTTGTCTAAGAAAGCTCAATGTTATAAAGATATAAGCTTTCCCTAAGTTAATTTATAAACCCAATGAAATCCCAATAAAAACACCAGCAAGTTATTTTATGGAGTTAGACAAGTTAATAACAAAAGTTCATTTTAAAAGCCAACATAAAATAGCCAGGAAAACACTAAAAAAAGCAAACTACAAGGGGGACTGGCCTTATAAGACATTAAAATATACCTAAATTCTCTACAGTTAAAACATGTAGTCTTGGCTCTTAAGTAGACAAATAATCCATAAAAATGGAATACAACAGTCTAAAATTTGGCATGTTTTAAAAATGGCATCCCAAATCACTGGAGTAAAGATAAACTTTTAACAAATGGTGCTGGAACGACTGGGTAGCCATTTGTAGAAAGATAATATCAGTTCTATTTATTTCTCACTACATACACCACAATAAACTCTAAATGAATTAGGGAACTAAATTTAAAAAGGAAACCACATAAGTACCAGAAGAAAACATGAATGAATTTCTTTTTAGCTGTGTTTTAGGAAAAGGGTTTCTAAATGTAAATCAAAATCCAGATGCAGTAGAAGTAAAGACCCTAAAAGTTCTCATCACAAGATAAAAAACAGTTTTTTTTTGTAACTCTATGAGATGATGAATGGTAACTAATTTTATTGTAGTAAACATTTTGCAATATATGTACATCAAGTCATTATGCTGTACATCTTAAACTTATACAGTGTTGTATGTCGATTATATCCCAGTAAAATTGGAAGAAAAAAGACTGATGGATTTGAATAAAAATTAAAAATATAATAATATGTAGGAGGAAGTTTGCAAAGTCAAAACAACTGGAAAACTGAGAGAAAATATTCACAATGAATCACAAAGGGCCAATATCTACAATATATCAAAAACTCTTAAAAATTCAGGAATGAACACCAAATACATAAAAATTGACAAAACATTTGACTTGAATTTTCATGTGAAAACTGAAGTTTTCACAAAAAAGTATAAAAATAAACCCCAAATATATGAAAATATTTGAATTCAGTCATAATCAGTGAGGTGCAAATTAAAACCCTGAGATATCATTTCTTAACTCTCAGACTGGCAAAAATTAATGATATCATATTTTATTCATATGAGTGTGGGGAAACAAGCACTCTATGTACTACTATTAGGAATAAAAACTGGTCCAACCCTTCTGGACATAAACTGGGAAATACCTAACAAAACTACATATGTAATTTTCTATTGATTCAGCAATCCAACTTCTAGGGCTCTACCCTGATGATACCTCCAACAGCTAAAAAATACATATACACAAGGTTATTCATTGCAACATTGCTTTTAATTATGAAATATTGGAAGCAATATAATGCTCATGCATAGAAAAGTCACTGAATATATTGTGTTAGAGCAACTCAACAGAGTATTATGCAGCTGTAAAAAGGATTAGTAAATCTCTATGAACTGAGATTTAAACCACATAGAGTGGATTCTAGGAAAATATGATAAATGAAGAGGACAAATAGCAAAAGAGTATTGATAATAGCTACCTTTTTTTGTAAGAAAGGGAAAGATATAAGAAAATAAATAAGTGCTGGCAAGGATGTGGAGAAAAGGGAGCATTCCTACACAGTTGGTAGGAATTTAAATTAGTGCAGCCACTATGGAAAGCAGTATGGAGGTTCCTCGATAAAACTGAAAATAGAAATACCACAAGACCCAGTAATTCCACTTCTGGGAATTTATCTGAAGAAAAGGAAATCACTGATTCAAAATAATACATGCACCCCTATGTTTACTGCCACATTATTTACAATAGCCAAGATATGCAAGCAACCAAAGTGTCCATTAAGAAGTGAGTGGGTAAAGCAGATGTGATACATACATACAATGGAATATTATTCAGCCATAAAAAAAGAAAGAAATCTTGCCATTTGCCACAACATGAATGGACCTAGAGAGTAGTATGCTAAGTGAAATAAGCCAGGCAGAGAAAGACAAATACCATATAATTTCACTTATACATGGTACCTAAACAAAACACACAAAACAGAAATAGACTAATAGACACTGAGAAGTAACCTGTGGTTACCATGGGAGAAAGGTGGAGGGGTGAGTGAAATAGGTAAAGGGGATAAAGAGTGCAAAATGTCAATCATATAAATTAGTCACAGGGATGAAAGTACAGCACAGAGAATGTAGTTGGTAGCTCTATAACATATTTCCATGTGGACATATAGTAACTACCCTAGCTGAGATGAGCCTTTAATAATGTAGATACTTGTTAAATTGCCATGTTTTATACTCAAAACCAATATCATATTGTACATCAACTATACTTCAATTAAAAAATAAAGTTTAGTTTAGCTACGAAAAAAAGTATCCACTCATCTATGTAAAAGATATACAGAAAGGATAAAACATAAGCTCAAAAAAAAGTGGTTCCTGACAGGGAATGGGAGAGAAAAGAGAGAAGGGGGAAATAGGAACCTGGTTAGTAAGGATGAAGAAGGAGCAACACTTTTCCAAGAATAACTTTTTTAGATAGTTTCACCTTTTAGAACCATAGCAATTTTCACATGCCTCCCCCAAAATTGATAAAAGATAAAAATTTAAAAATTAACAAAAAATAAAAATAACCAAGGATATGAGGTGAACACACAAGTAACAAAATAACCTAGTTATGTTATAAATGAGTAATATAATCACATTGAATGGAGTGGGGAAGAAAATAATGAACCAAAGTAACTTTGAAAAAAAAAACATTTTGAGATACTGTTAGGCAACACAAATAAATGCTTTATTCTAGTTAATAAATTAGTTTCTCAAGTATCAACTTTGTAACTACTTGTACCAGGACTGAACATTTAAGTAAATATAGACAACAAGAAAGAGCCTAACAAACAAGGAAAGGCAGAAGGCTAGAATGAACCGATAGTTAGATTAGAATCAGAGATACCAGTATTAACTCATAAGTGTCCATATATTTACAAACAGATGATACAGGAATATGGATGAATATATATTCAAGGAGTAGTATATGTACATATAGTCCCTAATTTCCTAGTTCTATCCATTAAGTGGGTCTACAAGCAATAACACCCTAGTATCAGTAAACATACCTAGTACCCAGATTTTGGCTTTTAAATACCTTTCTCCAATAAAAGGAACAAGAACTTCTTGGAAAAGTGATTTATTTCAGGGCCGAGCAGGAAAAATACAAGGTGAACCTGGAATATGTTGTGTTGCCAAAAAATAAGACTATACTCAAAAGAGGATGCAGTCATGTCAAATAGACACTGAAGCCAGCCTGAAAAAATTTCCCAAGAGCCGAAACTAGAATAATTTGAACAAAACGCTTAATGATAGCATTAAACTGTAACCCCTAAAATCAATACCCATGTGTCCATACTAATAAAAATATGTAACTGAATAAACAAACAAACAAGTGGGAGAGAAGGGACATCTCTTCTTTGGAAGAATTTCAGTTAATGAATGTAGAAGGAATCAGAGGCATACAAAATCACAGTAGGCAAACACAATGGTAACAATTGTTACAAATAAGATCTGCCAATGAATGTTAAAATCAGTGAACAAAAGGATGAAAAAAAAACAGGATATTTGCCTAATTCTAAAAAGTATCTCGCCCAAGGTATATACTAATTATGAAGGGAAAAGTAGTAACCTTACATTGGGAAAACCTGGCGACACCACCTTCCTCAAATGATGAAGGTTAACATCATCAGTGTAAGATCCGTGGACATCACGTACCACCTGACATGAAGCACTGATTAGGGCATAACACTTATTGTTGCCCAAACGCCTAACCTCAATGTACTCATGAGAAAACATCAAACTCAGATTGTAGGACATTTTATGAAGTAACTGACCAGTCCTTTTCAAAAGTGTCAAGATCATAAAAGTTAAGACTGAGAAACCATAAAATACTGAGGAGACAAAGCCAATAACAAAAGTATTAAAATGGGTTCCCAAATTTGATAATCATTTTCCAGTTTTAATAATTATACCGTAGTTATGTAAGTTGTTAGCATGAGGGGAAACTGAGTGAAGGGTATACATATGTATTCTCTGTGTTATTTTTGCAACTTTTCTTCAGGTCTAAAATTATTTGAAAATAAAAAGTTAAAAAAAGAAATCACAGCATTTTAAACATCAGGATTTTACTTTTTACTTGACCTTGTGATCTGGGTTCTAGTCCCAGCATTGATGCTAATAGATGTGATTTAAGTGTGGCACTTCAAGTCTGGGCTTCATTCATTCATTCATTTGTTCAATGTGCATTTACAATGTATATTGAATAATACATCCTCTAATGAGTTTTCTACTTTAATATTCTATTGTCTAGGAAAAACTGAGAAACAGTATGGAAAAATTATATCTCAATTTCACTTAATGAGATATTCATACTACTCTGGATATTTTATTCAAGTTACTCAAATGGGTATCTTTCAAACAAATCTTGCTTCATTCATAAATTTGGTTCTCTGTATTTTTTCTTTATTATTTACTTTTGTGGGGAAAAAAAACAAGGCAGAGCACATACACTACTATTTGGGAGAGTATTTATCATCTCATTGTAAATATATTATTGTCCCCAAAAACTGGTTTAATGCTTAGAAAGATTAATCAGCCTTTAATTATAATGCCAGCTCTGAAAGGCATAATAGAAGGTGGTGGGAATACAAAAATGAATAAGGAATAATCCTGGTTTAGGAGCTGACAATTTAGCCTGAGAGCAGATATATATGTAAATGATTATTTGTAAGGAAATGTGAAAAGCACTGTGATAGAGATAGCGCCATGCCAAAAGGAACAATCAACTCTGCCTGGGGGAATAAGGAGAGATTTTTCAAGGGAGATGTCAGCATACTGGAGAACTAGCAGACAATTTTCAGGTAGAAAAGATGGGAAGGATTTTTCACCATACAGAATAGGAAGTACAAATGAATAGCGCTACAGAAAACTGGTGAGAGTTTCATTCCAGCTAAATTACATGGTGAAGAGTAGTGGGAAAGGCCTTTAATGCTAAACTGAAATGGAAAGAACCAGTGAACATTAACTTTTTTCTAATTATTGTCCTCCTTACCACTGCTCTCTTGCTTGCTCTTTTTCTATTACACTACAGTTCATCAAAAACAAACAAAAAACAAAAGAAAAACCAGGCTTATCCCACGAGCTTTGCCTTAACCTTGCAAGCAACAAGAAGCAAAAGGCTCACTGTTGTTTCCACTGTACAATTTTATTCCATAAATATTCATGAGGAAAAGCTCCTCGATATACTTGACTCTGGATAGATATACATAAGGAATAGTTATTACCTTGGAGGTATTTAAGCAAGGGGGAAGCACAGTCAAAAAAAATTTTTATGAAAAATAACATCTTCAGAAATGACTTCTCCCTATTTACATCCTTAAACAACCACATCCCTTTTGCAGCCCATTAATGGAGACCTATGATCTGTAGTTTGGGAGAAGACATTGGATGGCTAGGTGGGCATCTTAGGGCAGCTCCTGAGTCATTCATCAAACTAAAATGCAGAAAATCATCAGAGCTCATTGGGAAGCAGGAAAGCTGGCTGGATATTAAGTAAACAGACTATTTTCCCACTGCCACCTGTGGGGCAAAGAATAGATTCCCATTCCTTCTAAGTACTTTTGTCACTCATTTGCTCAACTGTTCATACTTCAAGTTAAAGCAACTTTTCTGTATTTTAAAAAAGAAGTTATACATTGATGCATATGTTTATCAATAATAAAATATATGTAAAATCCAGCTCAAGATTTGAAACTCAAGTGAAGTAAAATATTTTCTTTTGTATATGAACCTGTGCTGACATTTAAAAATAGGCATTCTGAGGAGTTCTTGCTTTTAAATGAAGCATATAAACTATCATATAAGCAAATAGGAAAAATGGCACTTCGATATTCAAATGACAATGTCTAAAATACTAAAGTCTCCATTTCCAGGTGATACTTTACCAAAGATAAAATTGGTCATACCATTAAATATATATACATACACAATTAAATACATATACATATACCATTAAATATATATAGTTTTAGGTACATAATGTAACTCCCAAATTTTTGTGCATTTGCATATTACTACAGCTGCATTTAGAGAGAAGCCTTCAAAAGCCAAAAGATCAAATAAAACAACTTGTATAGTTTTCAAAAATCATGTGCTGTGCAGTCATCATGCAGGAGGTAATGGCATTATTTTGGCCATGATATAGAAATTTGTCACTATCGCCGCTAGTTCTCACTGAAGTTTTTTTTTTTCCTCTGAGGTATGATTTCTGAAGAACACTATTTTCCCCCTTAATAGCATAAAAATCACATGAGCATTTTAATATAAAAATATGATAGCCCAGGGCGGTAAGGCAAAAAGAAGTTCAGATAGTGATTTTTACAGATGTTTAATACTGGAGACTTTTGTTTCTGTTTTCTTCATTTTACTTTCTTACTGACATATAAAATTTCAAAAATTTTAACCTCCAGTAATTTTTTGGAACTCTGAGTTCTTTTATTAGTTGGAATATTCATTTTAGATCTACTATTGTCAATATTTTGTGATGGCTACTAGCAAAAATGCTTTAAAAGAAAATACAGCTGATCTTTAAAATTTTCTTTTGAAACATTCTGGATGTTATTTGCAGAGTGAGTTCAAATAACAAATATTTTATTATGTTACCATGGTAATTATTGGTACTAAAACAATTTAGTAAATAATTACTTCACAGAGTAGATGATGACTATAAACAGTTATTGAAATTATGAGAACTTTATCTCATTTGAGCTCTTCAAAAGATTAGCAAACAAGTAAAACCACAACATATAATTCCTATCTTTTAGTAACTAGCAAAATCAATTTCTTACTCTTTTCAATCTTTAAATACACATTTCCAAGCTTATAGAAGTTGACTCTCAAGAGAAGTTCTGAAATTTTAAAAGCTATGTTTTTGGTCAGGAAATGACTTTGGAGGCCCAATGCATGGTTATGCATGAAGTCTTCTTGGAGATAGAAAGCTATTTCTTTACTGTTAATTGTGATGATCGTATTGGAAAAGATGGAATTTCTGGGCAAGTTCAGCAAGGCAAGTTAAGAAACTTAAGTTCTACATAATGTGTCCTGCCTTGCAGAATGCCATCAATTTTCTCTCTCAACATTATTCTTCAACTCACTTTTGCACCTTCTAAGATCTTTTGGAATCCTCTGCAACATTTCTATTGAGCCATCTTAGGTGCCTATGTACTGTAACTTAAAAAACAACACCAAGAAATGTTCCTCAAAGAAAACTCCTCCAAAACCAATTTAGCATTCATTATCAGTTAATGATGCTCAATATGCAAGTTTTTCGGGCTGAAACAAACTTTGGGCAATAGGGTCATAAAAGACTCTTAGAAAAGTGGACATGGGATCTTAATTTTTTAAAGAAACTTCAGGCAAAATGGAAAGAGTACATAACATAACTGAAGGAATAAACCTTGGAGGTCAGTTGGAAAATTGCTGTAATATTCTGGATGCAATATGCAGGATGAACTAGCACAGTGGAAGTCTGTCTTGTAAATAACCTCCAACCTGTGTGACCAAAAATTTAATTTCCTGATGAGACATACTTACAACATTGTTATGAGAATGAAGTGGCAGTTGGAATGGACAGATGCCTTTGGTTCCTTATTATAAGAATGTAGTACTTTATCCTCCATTTACCCCATGGTCCGAAGCACATGGGCCGGTGAAAATAATGTCTGGACTTGCCTCACCTTATCTCTAAACATTTTGCCCCACCCCTTAAGATCCAATCACCAACATCCCCATAGCAGAACACACCCTACTCCTTAAAAACGCGCTTCCTCACCCACGAGCTGCTGCTCTGGCTCAGAGGCAGCCATTCTCTCAGCCATTAAAATCTCTTGTGTGGGCCCATGTATCCTGAATCGTGCTGGGGTAAGGAGGGTCGTGCCGAGATACCCTTTCAATTATTACTTTGAAAGGACAGCATACAGATGATTTTAGGGATTGCTAGATCAACTGGAAGATATTTTCCATTCTTTTTTTAAAAAATCAAGTAATAACCAGACTCTATGAAAGGGCCTTAGCTATGCCCATTTTACTCAACTCAAGAATTCTGGACATCCTTTGTTGTACTTTAACCCTATAGTTTTGAAACCCAGTTGTATTAATCTAATCTACCACTCTACCACCAAATCATTCCCTTTCCTAAAGCATCCTTTTTTTTGCTTTTTCTGTACTTTAAAAAAAAACTTTTCCTTTCAGTGAATTTCTGATTTATGTCTCTAGTTAGATTTTGAAGGCAAAAAGAAAAAGAATCACAGCATCAGGGTTGATATTTTTGTGAAAATTTGAGAGAATGAAAACATTGATGGTTTCAGTATCTGCAATGCAAGAGATCCTAGATTAGAAAACTTCTTAGACTTAATTAGCACAGACTAGAAACTGTGCTCCCCACTAATAGCTACTCATTTAGGAACATCTAGTCTGCTCTTAAATGGACTTACAGGACTTTGTATAGAGATTGTATTAGAGACAATAAGATTTTCTATACTGAAAGCACTAAATTAAAAAAAGTTAACTAGATCAAAACATAAGAGCATAAAAAGATATTTTTAAGCAGGGTAAGACACATTGGCACTAGTACATCTTAATGAAAAATTGGTTAACTTGGAACTCTATTTCATGTCTAAACAGCTGAATTAAGCTCAAGGGTTGTTTGAAATGTAAATATTCAGACCTGTACATAAAAGACAACAATTAAGCTAAATACTGATTTCCTTTCTAAAGTTTAAAAAATCATACCAGGTTTCATCTACTATTCCTTTCCTTTAATTTACTAAACAATAGAATTGGCGTCAGAAGGAGAAGATCATTGAGAACACTATTCAGCTTTTTGACGGTAATCAAAATAACCAGCTACTTTAGAAAAAAAACAAGAGAAAGCAACAATTGATTTCAGAAACAGGAGAGTTGAGAATGTATATTTCATCATCTTCCAGCTGAAGCAAGGAATATATGAAACTCAAAGTTTTAAATTAATTGCTTTTTCTTATATGAACTAACACTGTGAGAAGTGAAGTGGATCCTTTGAAGTTTTACCCTGGTTTAATTAATGCACTTACGGTTCCTTGAAGAAATGTTTCAAAAGAAAATATAAATGGAATATAGGCTGGCATACCCTCCAGTTAATGGTGATTCAAAAACAAGTGAAGCAGGCAGCATTCTCTACTTTCTCATATTCTTAGAAACTTGCCACTCTGCTCTCTGTTTTAACCTCCATTGTGGCAACACATTGGTTACTTGGATGCTACTTTCAAGGACATTACATTAACAAAGAATAACATCTCAAAAGAACATGCTTCCTTTCCCATTTCATTCATATGCATTCCCACATCTGCATTAAGTTCTACACATCTTCATTTAATTTGAAGAAAGGTTATTCCATTTTTTATTTAACAAATACCATTAAATCAGTTCTAATATCAATTCACAGTTAGAAAAGTAAGGTAAGGAAGGTACTTTTACCAATATTTGATACTTAGTAAATGGCACAGTTGGGGTAGGAACTCAAGCAATCTGAGTCTAGCATCCTTTCTTTTAACAAAAAACCACCGTTCCAGGAGAAGCCCAGTATAGATCATTAGGTATAGTCATATTAACTGCTAATACTGTTTTTTAAAATAGATTTTTGCTGTTAAAATTATTTGCTCCCCACTTTCTTCAATTTATTTCTTTTTATTTCTTTCTGGAAAGGAAGGGCAAGGCCATGGGTTTTATATGTTAGTAATACATAGCGAAATAATTCAATCATTATACACTCGGTTTTCCCATACCCCTAAGTGTATACAGATCTTCCTTCACTTACAATGGAGTTACAATGTGATAAACTCATTGTTAGTTGAAAATATCATATGATGAAAATGCACTTTATACATCTAACCTATCAAACACCATAGCGTAGCATAGCCTATATTAAACATATTCAGAACCCTTTCAGTTAGGCAAAATCATCTAACACAAAGCCCATTTTATAGCAAACTGTTGAATATCTTATGTAATTTATTTTATATAGTAGTGAAAGTGAAAAACAGATTGGTTGTATGGGTACAGAATGTTTGTAATTGTATTGGCTGTCAATGCGCATGATCCCATGGCTAACTGTGAGCTGTGGTTCTTTGCCCTGTCTGGCATCACAAGGGAATATCCCAGCACATATTGCTAGCCTGAGAAAAAATCAAAATTCAAAATTTGAAGCATGGTTTCTACTGAATATGTGCTGCATTTACACCAGTAGCAAAAAAAACCTAAGTTGAACCATCAAAAGCTGGGGACTATGGACCATTTCTGGTAGCAAATTGATATTAATTAAATTTTCCCAAAGATTAGTTAAGAAATTTCCTGGTAATATATTGGCACATAGCCAAAGGTAATAGCCATGAATGAGAGAATCATGATACTCATGAACTGGATGATTTAGAAGTTACCATTAATTCAAGAGAAAAATACTTTTAGGAATAGAAATCTGCTTCATTTACTACATTAATTAAGAGGTGTTTCAACATATGTGCTATACCAGTTAATTGCCACTTAAAACATTTCCATATGTATCCTGCTTAAACATTAAGATTTCTTAATAATCAAATCTAAATATATGCATTGCATGTTCATTTACTTCGTAAATGGCAGAAATAAAAGTTCTCATTTTTTTCGAGGACATGGTTTGGACCTAGCATATTCAAAAGAAGTCCCCCAAAATAAGTACACATATACCTTCAAAATTAGCTTTTGAAAAAAACTAATAATTTGTTTTAACTATGACAAAATACCAGGAGGCCAAAAATAAACTGGGTATGGTTTTCACATCTCAGTTATTAATTGATTTTTAAATTGTATTATAAACTAAATTATTGCATCCTGGTGACAGACTTCATTCTTTGTGGACCAGATAAAGCCATAATGATTACAAGTTCCCACACAAATAGATCCTCAGAAATTACCAATTTCATTGGCTGATAATATTACAAAATGAGAATCAGAGTGATTATTCTGGCTACTGAAGTTCTAACTAGATGGTATTCCTTTGTCAAATAACAGAATATTCCAAAGATAAGAACTACAGAAGCAGGTTTAAGAATCTTCGCATCTTTAAGGAAATGGGCCATTTTGCAAAGGAAACCCAGTTAAGGATAAAATATTCATTTTATTAGGATCATTCATTCACTTATTCATTCAACATATATTTGCTAAGCATCTATTATGACAGTTCCTGTTCTGCCACAAAACTAGGAACAAGGTGCCAGAGGAGGTTTCATACAGAATATCAACTAATGGTTTTGTTGAATTCAGTTATCTTTTCAACAGTCCAGATGGAATTCAAAAGTACATTTTTCATAGAAAGTTGTTTAAATACATTTTTGCTGTCTTTGATTTGATTTTCTTTTTTTTTTAAAGTAAACCATATGATTAAAAAGAACACCTTACTAGCTTGGTTAATCTAATTTAGCCTATTTTCTATTTTTCTCATGCTTGTTCATTTCTGTTTAATATTCCCAACCAAGTTATAATCTTCACGGGGACAGAGATAATTTTTGCTTTTAATAAGGGTACAGAGATGTATTTTCATTACAACGAAGGTAGTAGGCTGACTAACCACTTTGATTGCAGATTGATTTTTATTATTCCCAGGGATTAGTTAGGTATTACTATGACCTATGGATATACCATGCCCTTTGTTCATCTTTTTCTTTCTTGAATCACTTACCTAACAATTAGCAACTATCAGAGACTGGAAGAACAACATAGGGTAAAAGGTGACATTTTGCAACATTTCCTTTTAAAAGACTATTTGGTTTTATTTTGTAATCAATATTAATGCAGGAGAATGGGATAATTTATATCTGTAATCCTTTATGACTTGAATTTTATTTAATTTTTTCAAACTACTCAAATGACTAATCAGAATGAAATATTATTTCCTATCAGTGGGCATCAGAGCTTACAATGACAATGAATAAGGAATGCAGGGTTCTGACAGGGCAGGAGGACAGTCCTCACATATGGCAATTTGTGTTTCACTGTGGTATATCTTGGCCGGAGTCACGATTTAGTTTTCTATAAGCTAGTATTTCTTAACGAACAAGACAAGAAAAAATAGAAGAAATAACAGATATGCCCTTCTTTCAAATAAAACTTTTGATAAATAATATTCATAATTCTGATTACAGCAAAATAGCTTTTTTAGTAAGTCCTGTGACTTTAAAACATAATTGGGCAGAAATATTGTACTTTAATCATGTCACAACATCTAGACAAAATAAAAACATATCTAGCTCTTTCTGCTGTTCATTGTACTTAATTATAAATTAATTTTCTTTTAACAAAAAAATATACCAGGATAAAAAATGATCACCAATTAAGATACTGCTTCTTGCTCTCAATATCAAAGTAGCAGATAAAAAAATAGTATGTTCAGAATATATATATCACTGTTTCAAACTAAATTACTATTAGTAAAAAGTCATATTTATGTTGTTTTCTCCTGGAGATTTTGTACACCCACCAAAAATAACCTGAAGGTTACACTATTCCAGACAAAAATTCCAAAGCATAAAATAATTTCCAGAAATTAAGTTCATCTCAGTATATATACATATATACATATACATATATTCTATTATAAATATTAAATATAATACTAATACAAATCAATAAATGCATATATTCTATTTTTTTACTTGCATATCTGTAAAGCATACAATTTTGTGAATTCTAATATTATTTCTGATGACCCTGGTTACTTCTTATAGCAGCTATATTAAAGCAAAAAAACAATTTCAAGAAAGCAGAAATAAGGGCTGAAGAACTAAGTACTATTAAAGAATTGCTTAAATATTATAAGAATAGACATGTGTTAACTGAGGAGTAAAAAAATAATTCTAGTGAAAAGTTCAATAAGTTCTTCATGAGGAAATGGCTATAAACTCATCAAATTTAGACAAGGATACCTATAGGGAGGCACTTTAAAAATATCCTGAAGTAATTCTGCAGTTGTTTCCCTCCTGACCTCTACCTATTTCTGATGAGCTGAATGTAAATAACAATTTTCTTTTTAAAAATCAGCTTCTTCCTCCAAGGTGATTCCTTCTGCTGTTTTCAAATATGAGCTGTGAACCTGACATTCTCCATATTGAAATCAGAGTGATTCATTTTCATGGGTCAGTAAAGGCCCATTGATACAAGGTGACATCCTGGGTTAAAGAGGATGATACTCTGAAGTCAACCATATTTTTGCAAAGCCAAAGATAAATAGCATAGCAGCACAACAAACTAGTGTTTTTAAAAATATCCACATTAGTTTGTTTATTTGGAGTCCTTCAGACATTGCACACACTTTAAAAATGTACTTAATACCTAAGGTAAAATTAGGAAAAAAAGCATTGCAGAAAGTTGGTCTTCTCTTCCTATTAGATGTAAACAAATCTAACTAAGCAGAAGCACAGCAGTGGAATTTTGTAGTGTCTATTACATGTTTGAATTTCAACAGGCCATCTATGAATTCATCTGAGAGGGAAGCTTACTGCCAGCTGGTGTCAGAAATGGAATCGTTATCAGCATTGTATAGTTGTCAAAAATAATAACAATCATCACTGACCTTGGCCAAAGTTGAATTGGTTATTTAAAAAAAAAAAATACTCCAAAACAAAAATACTCCAAAGTGGTATTACTGTTTTTAGAGGTATAGTACCTTTAAAATATAACCGCCAAGAAGCCTGCAAAAACTGCTTATTATTTATTATTGATAAATTGATAAGGGATTTTTCTTTAGTACGATAAGTAAAAATAAAACCTGTTTCTTAAAAAAGTTGGAAAATTTTAGTAAACCACTTGTTCACCCTGGGCCTCTTATATGGGGTACCATAATTTAGAGATACTTAGTTTCTTGTAATAAAAGAAGAGATAGAATGGTGAAAAAAATCCCAGTTATATACAGGTTATAGATCCATCTTTACTAGCTATAAGATACTGCTTATTTCACTGGTGGGGGTGGGGCAAAGTGATAATGTGTGTATTATGTGAAAGGGCTTTGTAAATGACATTTCAATATATTACCTTTATGTTACTTATTTTATTTAAAGAAGTGCGTGTTAGTGAGTGTAAATAATACCCAATGAAAACCCCGACTGTTTATCAATATAACTAATATAATAAATATATTCATTAGCACTTGGGGGATGCACTCAATAGAAGCTTGTAAAAAACTCAATAGGTGAGTTGGTTAACAATATCTAAATAATATAATATTTTGTTTTCTAAAACAAAGACCTTTTCAATTTTATCAGTAATGTTTGTATTTTCCTAGTACAGTAAAATATCTTAATTTTTAATATAGAGTCATAGGAACTGTGGCACTATCAAAAATAACACAGAAGTGATAACCAAAATATCTCTAAAATCATTCACATTACTTTCAAACAAATCTCTATCCTTACCATCAAAATATTGGATCTTTTGCTCACATATGAAATTATGAGTTTAAATATGTTCAGAATCATTCCAAATTATTCTTTATCAAAGACAGTGGTTTAATTTGTTTTGTTTTACACCAGAAAATTTCAGCAAACTAAAAGGACTTTTAAAAAAATGAATTGGTAATTGAGTTAAAAAATGTATATTTGGGTTGACTTATAACTTTAGTTGCATATATTTAACAAATAACAAGAGCAAAGGAGTAATGGTTGAAAGTTTAAATATTTCAGGAATACTTTCTCAGCATCTATTTAGAATAATACAATACTAATTCTTATTTTCAGAAAATATTTCCTTTCATAACTCAGTAGTATTGAAAACTTGCATCTCATGGTTCAAAATGCATGAGTCATATATAAAGGTGGTACTGTCTTTAATGGTTTAATTTAAATGATCCTATTTTCGTATTTCATCTATTCAAGAGAAAAACTATCACTTTTTTTTATTAAGGTATCATTGATATACACTCTTATGAAGGTTTCACAAGAAAAACAATGTGGTTATTACATTCACCCTTATTATTGAGGTCCTCCCCATACCCCATTGCAGTCACTGTCCATCAGTGTAGTAAGATGCCATAGAGTCCCTATTTGTCTTCTCTGAGCTACACTGTCTTCCCCATGACCCCACACACACCACGTGCACTAATCATGCTGACTATCACATTTTTAGCACCAGATTTACATTTTTAAAATTTGGCAAAAAGACAAATGGAGATAACCTAAATGTATAGAATGGATAAATATGTGTGCCATATTCACATAACGAAATACTATGCTGTAATAAAAAAGAACCTACTGATACATGCAAATGATGAAATAACATGGATAAAATGTTGAAAAACATAAGCCAGACAAAATGCATACATGCTGTGTGATTCTATTTATACAAAATCAAAAAATGGTAAACCTTATCTATAATGATAGTTATCAGTAGGGCATGAAATAGTCTTTAGTCTTCTGGGGTGCTGGAAATGTCTATACTCCGCTCTGTGAGATAATTACATATATATATGCATATGATTACATATACATATACATATGTAAAATATTCATCCAGCTGTATACTTAAGAATTGACATGCATGTTAAATATCTCCATAAAACAAAGTACTTTTAATCTTACAAAGAAAAAATTTGAAGGACTATCTTCAATTTTTCAGGAAGGCTGCTAAGTAGACATTTCAATAAAACTCATTAAAGGATCAGCATGCCCTAGAATATAAACCAAGGATGAAATTATAAACCAAAAACTTATAATAATAATATGGCTTTACAGAAACAATCATTCATGGGGAAGTTTATATGCAATTATATGTACTTATTAGTTTTTTCTATATTTAACAATGAAGCTAAATCCCCTTTCTATTACATTTCAATAGTACTAAAATTTTCTAAAAAGTAAAACAATAATTGCAAGTTGGATATAAGTGACTTTACAGGGTAAGAGGCCCTTATATAGAGGAAAGAATACAAAATTCAAAAGCCAACTCTTCAGGCCCTAGTGTATTAACACGAGCAGAAAGGCCATTTTTTTTCCCGTCTAAGTTACCATTTTCTCCAGCAGAGAATAGAGTTAAAGAAATAACATTTAATGATCATAGCTCTAAAAGCTAATGAGTCAAATATCAGAGTTGGTAAAGTGATTTTGAATAAAATTTTTCAGTGTACATCAAAATATTCTGAATCATAATATCCAGCATTACATGAAACTGAATTGCAGTAAAATAAACAATTTTATAAAATGTATTTTATGCCCATATCTTCATTTCTTTTAAGTTTTAGTCCTCTCAACAGAGGTTAGAGACCAAGTGTTTAAAATAGTTACCAACCAGTGGTTTATAACATAACATAAGTTTCTGTACAGCCTGTGATATGAAAGAATTGTGACTTTTAAAGTAAAGAGACACCTTCGCCTAGTGAGAAACACCTATTTCAGAACAGTGATGCACTTTGGGAAGGATTTTGAGTCTTTGCTTCTGTGAGATGCCATAATAGAGCAGGGCTAGGGAGCACTGAGTCTGTGCTCCAAGCTCCTAATATTTTAAGCCACTGATGTGCAAAACAGCCTCATATTAGAAATGCAATCATTGACCATAGATATACTGTCATTTTTTTTCTACAGAAAACTGCTTATGACCAAAAGTACTTTAATGGTCACTGGGTACTGCTTAACTTAGAGCAATATTAAAAGTACTTCACATATTAAAAGTACCTGCTTTAGCAAGGACCTGTGTATCTCTCAACTATTCTCCATCAATGGCTAATTTTAATATTTTTAGACCTTTCTTTCTTCAATTATTAAAAAAAAGCATTTAAGTCAGAGGGTTATGTTTAATGTTCCTCATGTGCTAAAGGTCAAAATCATTAAATATATAGTACAATGGATAACAGCAAAGGGCTAGAAACACCATTTACACAGGTTCAAATCCTGACATCAACACTTACAAGCCCTGAAACTGGGAAAGTTACTTAAGCACTCAGAGCCTTCCATCTGTACAATAGGGAAAATTATTCTCACCTTTATTTAAGGATTAAGTGAGATGAGATTATGAAGAACCCAGCACAGGTCTAAACCACTACATCAGAGACTGGTCATGTACCACACTTCCAATGGCAGGAGTCATTCATTTGAAAAAATGTTGTAGACAGGATAGATAAAGGGTTCCATCAGCATAGCTGTAACCAGTAAGTCAGTTTCTAATTAACTCATGGTCAAGTTTTTTGAATTTTTTTAGTAATGCTCTTAGAAAAGTAAATGATTGTTGAAATACTAATGGATTGATTATACTAAATCTCTGAGCTTCCACAGGGTAAAAGCTCTTTAATTCCCTGGTCCAAAGCAATCCTTCACCTTTCACTTCCCCTTCTTCCTTTACCCATCAACTTGCCTTCCCAGAAGAGTTTCAGAAAAACTTGGCTCATCCTAGCTGCAAAGAAAGGACGTCTGTTTTAAACCCAAGGAAACTGGGTTATAAACAGGTCTCTACCTATTGGGACAGTATTAATAATAGTTTACCACTATTGTAGCACCAAGTAATGCCAAGTAAAATGCAAGATTAAAATTAAATTAAATTTTAATTAATAAATTAAAATTTCTTTTAAAAGCTAATTTTCCAAAAATGTAGGTGCATGGCCATTGTTTATAACCCAATACATAAAAACAGTTTACCAGTATTCCCTATTTTTACCAGTGTACCTGCATCTTACTCTTGATGCTTTTCTTATCACTAGGCAAAGAAAACAACAATCTTTGACACATACAAGCACACACACACGTCATCTTGTAAACATGTGCATACACAGACACACACTTTTACCAGCTGAATCATTTTGCACGCACTCAAGGAATATGTAATATAAATGTCCCCACAACTGCATAAAGTACATAGACTGGTTCTACACACTTAGTAATAAATTTCTGCAAACTTGCTGTAAGTTTTGGTCTGGTTATAATTTCTGATACCTTAATGGTTCTGCTGCCACCTAACCAGAAACTGTCCCAGGTACTCCTAAGTATTAATTCTCATCATTTAGTAAACCTAGTAATGATGCTTCCAATCCAATTTAAAAACCATTAAAATGTAGTGACTTTAAAACCCGTTATAATTTAGCTAATTTCTACAAGATTTAGTTAGCAGAAGGCAGCTGTGCCTTTGCACATCTGTAAATTACTTTTAATTGCACTTTTCTTAAGTGAGAAGGGAGAAGCTCTACCTGCAATGCAATGTGTGTTCTGACCGCACAAATGCTAGTAAACAACTGTGCTTTAGATATAATTTCATTTTGGACTACATAATCTCATCTCACTATTAATCCAGGCTTTTATGCGATTTAGCTACTGCAAACTTGATCTTGAGTAGTAGGCTTTAAGGTTGAAAATGGAAACTTTTGATTGGAAGATATTTGATTACTCTCAAGTTATTTACTTATCTAAGAGGAGAGAACAAATTTCACAGGTAGACATAGCTAATTCTGGAAGTGGAAAATATGCAAATGGAATTACATTCATATTTAATTATCTGGGTATAGAAAATTAAATAAATTCCAGATATGAGGTAGTCTGATAGCTTACATTTTATCTAACACCTATTCATTCAATAAATCAGTCCTTTGTCTTGTGTCAGGCATTTTGAACTACTGATTACCAAAGTCAATTACTGCTTTTTAGTAACAACAGTTTCCAAATGAAATTTGTTGGCACAAAATATGTCAATAGAAAATGTTATCATTCCATAAATATTCTAAACTGATTATTGCTCTGTTTCATCTGCCAAAACTAGAAATCATTCTGTTTCTACATCCTTGCTGATTCATTTCTTGACAATCAAATATGTTTTAGTTAGCTAAATCATGCCTGAGTTGGAATTTTCTATATATACATCAACCATTTTGAATGTCCAGATACGTGAATGTATCTAAATTTGGCTGTTGGCAAAAAAAAAAAAAAAATCTCTGGAGAAAATTAATGAATGGCCACTAGGAATGGAGGGGAAAGAACATGTGACCAGGTTAGAGTCCCACAAAACAGGCAATGGTAATATATATATACTTTTCAAAAATTGCTCTACGCCCAGAAAATACGCATCTAAATCATGCCTTATGAAGAATGTAATCGAAAAACTGTAAAAGGAGAATGCTTTAAAAAGTAATTTGCAGATGACATCTCAAAAAGAATTAGAATAAAGTTAATAACACAAGTTTAATTTCAGGGCAATAGATCCTCCTATCATGTTTAAATATTTTGGATACACCATGTATATTGACACATATCATTTCAAATACAATACAAGCTGATTAACTCACAAGTAGAATATCCACGTTGTAGAGTTTTAAGCAACTCAACATTTCAAACACAACTGTCCGTATTCTTTGGGAATCTACCCAGGCTTAGGGGAGAATGAAAGACGAATTATCCTTGCTAAGGTTGAGTTAGCCTGGTTATTACGTTGATTTGGCCAACTGAGCTGACCTACTAAACTGTGATTTTTAAAAAAATGCCATACAGAGAACACTTCTTTTGCCAAAGAAACCCCCATCACAAAACCTCCAGTGAACAGTAATAATAGGTGTGTCCTGGTGTAACCCCTCTCTGTGTCAAAACTTCTGAGGTCAGTGATATGGGGCTCTGAAGCAAGATGTGGGGATTTACGTATGGGAGATGACTGCATGGGCTGAGAGCACCACAGATCCTACAGACTGGACCTCACCCACGCCTTTGCCACCACTTTCTTAGCAGTTCTTAAAGGAAAAGAAAACAAATGCTGCTCTCAGGGCCGGCTGTCTATCTTTCCAGTTTGTTTATGTATGAATAGCAAGATGTAATTAGTTGCTATAAAAATACACCACGTCATTAATCTCAATCTTATTTTCTATTTTGGTGTTTAAACGTAAGTCTACAAAGCCCATGTATTCCTCACATTTATATAAATACTCAAAAAAATACAATCACTCCTTTCAAAATCTCTGCAAATAGTAAAGTAGTTGATAATCACGGAAGAGAAAATTTTTTTGAAATATTTTCAGGCATTCCCTCCCTACACTTGTTGACCTCTTATGTTAGTAAGGGAGAAATGGAAGGTAAGGTACGACTATGTCTCACGGTATTTTTAAAGAGAGCTATTACTAATAACATTTTAGTAATAACATCTTAGTAATAGTAAAGTGGGACCAAATATAAAATTAGTAAATATTAATAGTTTTTAAGCAAATGACATTTCATATTTTCTATAAATTAGTAAGCCTTTAAAACCAATAACAATCAAATATTTAGAATAACCACACACACATAAAAGACCACTTACTTATGCTGAATATTCAGAACTTTAAATCAGATTTGATGTGATCTATACTCATTCATATATAGACTCCCTTTCAATTAAAAAACTCAGTTTTTGTTTATGCAGAGTAATATGGAATAAGAACAAATGTAGAGATTACTACTATACTTTCCAGCCTAATGTTCAAAAGACAGATATCTCAGTAGGCACTCAGGTTGACAAACATACCTGAACACATAAACAAGAAAAACCTCAGGTTTTTTTTTGGAAAATATTTGAGTACCAAAAAAAGAGGGCCCTTTGCTGATCGTGACTTTAAGAGAATATACAGTAAGACAGAAATAACTGTTTAAATATATAATAATCAGTTTGCTTGTAAAATAAACCCTACCATGTTTAAAAACTATATCAAATAGCAATATTTACTTTATGACAATTGAAAAGTTAAACCAATATTAAGTAGAAAAAAAATGCAACAAGTGAAAATCAGCTGTTCTTTTATATGAAAAAGACTTAAAATTAGAGAAAAGAAAAATATTCAATTATATTTAAGTCAAAGTATGACATTTAAAAAATTACTTGGTTACCTAATTTATAGTTACATATTGGCTGCTTGGAAATGTAACAGCTTTTCATCTTATAAAATAAAATACTGCAATTAATTCTAAGGGAAAAGTCTTATTAAAATGCATTACAAATTGTATTTTATTTTTTAATGTTCAAGATTTATTATATTAATGAAATGACAAAATATTATTATCAGCAGTTTACATAAGAAGTGTCTTCTTTTAGCACATACTTTCTCTAAAACAACACAGGAGGTTGTCTCACGGGCTCTACTTAGCTTACTTTTGTTACTGCAAATCCAAGATCATCCCACATATACTAATCTTTTATGGCAGAGGTCACTGAAGTTGTGCCAAAATTTAATAATTATATTCTATCTAACGTAGCAATACATTAATCTCATTGCTGGAATTTAGGCTATTTAGAACAAAGCATTTCATTTAAATGTTGAAACGCTCATCAAAAATGCCCTGCTGTAAACACTTCTCACATTTTAAAAATGGTGGGTAAAATACAGCAATTTCAAAGGTTTCTTTTCAATACAGAATTAAAGTTGATACTTAATTATTTAGTAAGTTTTTTAACTGGGGAAAAGAAAGCATTTTATATGCCTATTGCATAATTGAAACAAAAACCTTGTCACACTAAAGATAGTTAAAGGTCCATAATCTAAAATGACAAATACGAATGAATTTAACTTTTTCTGAGGAGTGAAGACATTTCCACTTGTAAAGTGGAATAGGTTTTAATATTTCTAAAAGAATGGGAAAGTTATGAATGAAGCAGGTTACTCAAGCTGTTCTTCACAAATAGAATAAGTTTAACAAAATATTGAAATGTTTTTCTTTATAAAAGTAATTATAATTTAGATATTCTTTAAAGACAATGACTCAATGAAGAAAATGTGATGAGTGTTTTATATTTATGGTACCAAGGAAAATTAGCTAATAATTTTGTCCACAACACTACACTATTGAAATACTCAATTACAAATCATAGCTACAGAAAAAGAAAGTAAATTTCTTGTTTTTTTCAGTAAAGAGTATAACCAAAATTTTTCTCATACTTTCTTGTTTTTACCTCAACTCAAAAATACTTGTTAGTAGTAATTAAGTTTCTTCGGGACCCACAAACTGACGTATCTGTGTACTCTAAAAGTTCTATTTTCTATGGCATTTACTTTGCTATGGCCTCTAACAACAACAAAAAAAAACCCTAAAATTTTAAGTTGAAACATTTCTCAGTATATTCTTCCAATTGCATATGAGTAATTTTATTAAAAAATAATCAACAAATGAAAACAGAAGACAATGTTATGTGTATGAGGGTTAAGATTAAAATAAAAATAAAATTCAAAAGTAGCTTTTCAGCAAGAATTGTAATGAATAAGACTATCTTATTTTCCTACACCTGTTTGGTAATAGTAAATGATAAAATGTTCCCATTTTATCTAAATTTTGAGAAATCTACCTTACATATTTACTTCTTTTTTAAAAATACCAAAGATTACATTAAATAAGAATTCAACTGTGAATTCACATGGAAGTATAGAACTCCAGGTAAATTTCCGTAAATAGCAGATATGTATTGACTTTTCCCAATTTATAATGTCTGTATATTTTAATGTTAAGGATAAGATAATTTCAAATACTCCATGCCTCAATGCAAGTAATATAGCAAAGTCTATACATATCATAATTCAGTCAATAGTAATACAAAAAATGTTTTATATATACATAAATTATATATAGACATAAATTGATCTGAAGGAAATCAAGATGCATTTTCTAATGCTAAAATGTACTTAATGTTAATTTTCACTTTTTCCTGTGACCCAAATTAGCAGCATTTTACAACGAGTAATAATAAACGGAAGGTAAGCATAGTGATAAATATATGAAAAACATATCTACTAAGACAGCTCTAACCACGTTTCTTTAAAGAACAAATCAGGTTCCCAACAATGTTTTAAAGAGAAATATGACTATTTTAAAATAAAAAATAAAGTTTCACCCTAGAATACTATAGATTAATATATAAGGCAAAATTTAGGAGAGTGATAATAGGATTTCTTAAAAAGAAAACAGAGCAACCGAGATCCTACTGCTTTGCTATTAAATACTCTGCAGTGTATCTATTTTTAAATGTCTAAAGATATTGCTGCAAATGCCTATATAAAATCTGAGGTTGTTAATATCTGATTACTATAGTAGTTCATTGAAACTTGTGAATTTTAACTCTTAAAATACCAGAGTATAAAATAATATATTGGCCTATGTAACAAAATTCAGTTGCAGTAAAAACAAAATGAACAGTTCCAAAAACTGGGTGCCAGTGCCTTTGAGCTTCAGAATTTCTTTCAGGAAAAATCATCTTTTTTTATTGCAAATAGCAATTAAATACAATTATTTAATTATTAAGTTTATATACCAAACATTTCTATTAAAACATTTGTTAGAAATAATACGAAGTTATTCATAAATTTTTTTATTATATAAATGTTAACATGTTTAAGAATCCCAAATGCCGTGTTATTTAAAATACACAAAAGTCCCATTTAAAAAATGTTAAGCTTAATTGTGCGCACAACGAAACTTCTAGAGAACTTCATTACTTACTTACTGTTCACTGAGTATTACTTACAGAGATTAACAGTTTTAAGAATTCATCTGTTATTTATCCTGAAGTGTTTTGAATAACCCTTTCGTACAGTATGTGTCTCAATGAGATGACCACCCCTACTCTGGTCTGCTGAGAAAAACAAAAAAAACAGTGTATCTTCCTTAAGACCGATGTTGTTCTAATGTATTTTAGGTGGCTGCAAGCAGGAATTCATAAGGATAAAAGCAACAATATGAGGAAAAAAATTTTCAAATGCTTGTTTCATATTTACTGTATAAAGTCATTTTGACATGCCTACACAACTGGTTGTGGCAGCTTTCAGACATGATTTCTAATAAAAAAAAATTTGCTCCAGGTTCTTTAGAGAAAGCTTGCCGCTGGGAAGTTGATTTTGGCCAAGTGCCAAAATCATGTGCAAAGGGGCCTCATTAGGGATTCATGGCAGACTTCAGCACTAACAAAAAATGTGACCCAACAGGCTAAATCAGCGACTAAAATTAAAAAGTAAGAGACAAAGACAACTTACTTAATATTCCTTCCGAAGCAACATTAAACTTTTTTTGGTAATTAAACCCTTGTTAGTCTAATGCAGTGTTCTTCTGTCCTCAAATGATTGTACAATTACTCTTTAAAACTTGTCAATTTTCCTTCTAAATACACTTTCTTTCTGTGGCAGTTTACAAAGATTTTGCTATATAATAAAACTCTATATCCACTATAATCAGTTCAACAGCAGAAAACAAAATTGTGAAAATGCAGACTACAGTATTCCCTTAAGACTTAAACAAACAAACAAAAAATAAGCAAACAATAGTCAGTACCTTTTAAACTTCTACAAAAGTGAACATGCACCGCGCTCCGCACCCACATCGATGGCGACGAATCATTCTCTCTGCTCAACTTTTCCCCAAAAAGTAGGTTTGATACATAGCCTTACCTAGATGTCTTCTGGCTGTTCTGCAGATCAAAAAGTTTCCTGCCTAAGCACACAGATATTTTTTCACGAACCATAAAGGCCCTTTTATGAATCCAGCACTGTAACAGGCTGCTTTCCACACCACATTGAGAGCCCAGTGCGTCAGCTCTCAAGATAAAATACATAGCTGATACACAATTAGTGGGAGAGGTTGTCTACTGGAGAATTTATCTTAAGGAAAGAGGGAAAAAGAAGCTTTTTTTTTTTTTTTTTTTTTTTTTGGAAAAAAGCAAAGAGGGTGCGGTCAGATGTTAGGTTTTGCTTGAGAAAAGGGCCCTACACTGCACTAGTACCTAAATACTAGCAGAAGCTGCCTGGGAAGAGAGCCAATGGAAGGACTTTGTTTGACCCAGCTGCCAATCTCCCCTGAAGCCGTGCGCCAGACTAAACACTCACACTATTTTAACTCAAATCAGGCTACAGCAGCTGTTTGCTTTCCGGCTCTGAGCTCTGCACCCACCATGGCCGGTGCAGTTCACCCGGCAAGCTCTGCTGGCTGCCTGGCTGAAATCTGTTCCGGGTTGGGATTTGTCATTGGAGAGCAAAATTTAACCCTATTCCTCATGGTGAATAGGTATTGTTTGTTGTTCACCATTTGGATATGGTAATTTGGGATAATTTTATGATCTTTTTATATCATGGAGGAGAACTGAGATGGGCAGGTAACATGGATTGATACATTTCTTTGAAATTATAACCTAAACTCTTCAAATTAACATTAAAGTAGTTAAAAAGCAATAACAAGGCCTCTACCATCTGCGTCTAAGGACAATGATGCACCCATTCACCCCAACTTCAACTTCTTCAATACCAGCCAGATGGAAAGTTGGACTGGGGAGTCGCACATCATTCATGTCATTCTAAGAGTTAGTGCTGACTACTTAATGTTCTGGAAAGTTCCTCCAGAAACAACACTGAAGCACACGAATAGTTTGTTTTCTTTATATGAAAAAGTACCAAGTGGCCCAATTTACCTTTCCTAAATTTTTAAGTTAATTGAGCTATTAGCCTGAGTGTAAAAATCATATCCTGAGTTGTGAAACATTAAAATTTGCCCACTAGTAGTCTAAAATGAAAAGGATACTAAAGAGAAGTTAGTTAAAGAACTACCATTTAAGAAATAATCAAAATTATCAGATGTAGCAAGCAGAAGAGACCCGATAACTGAGATCTATCTCATACCAGATGGGAACCAAACACTGAAGATGTGGACAAAATTAATCAGTAAGTCATTCAACAGGTGGAAGAGAGAGGAGGAGGATAACATGATATAACCAAGTTATTCTTACACCTTACTGAATTCCTAATAATGGACAATGAGAGTGAGAGAAGACACCCTCTTTTTATTTAGTTTCTCTTGCTGCATTGGGATGAAAGATGTCTTTTCATTTAGGGTAGATGGCTAATAGGACTTCTTTTTAACATAACTAATTTGATTCACACTGCAGTTAAAAGATAAGCAAAAAAGAAATGTTTCTGAAGTACTGTAAAACTATGTCCAGGTATTTTTTTCATAAAGTTGTTTCTTCTTTAAGCAGAAGGTTTACTTTGCTTCCATTCCTGCCCCCAAATGATATGTCTGTTTTATCTTAGAAATCAGAGATCTAAATTACAAAAGTTGTAATTTTATAATAAAATGTTATTTCCTCAGATAGGAAGTAGTGAATATGGTTATAGAGAGTTTGAACTATCAGGTTTTATGCGTGGACATAACTGAAAGACCCAATTCATTAAAAGTGCATGTCAAGATAATATTTTACAACAGATGAGTTACTATCCTCATTGTGAAAGTAATACATGCATAAACCCCTAAGATTCTCATTGGATCTGGCTTCCTACAATGCTCAGAATTCTTATGGAATCAAATAAAATGCTGGGAAATGGTTCCTTTTGTGCCCCTTTCTTTCCAATCCAAGAAAATATTCAACACTTTTCTCTGAATGGTCTATTACAATCTACCAAGAAAATTATCACCCATAATCGCTCTGCTACATGGTGGTCCTGAAGTAGCATTAGTTCATCTCAGTAGAGTAAGTACTTCTCTTACATGGCATTTTGCATTCCTTTCTTCTCCTTAGACATCTATGTACAAAGCAGGAGGTTCACATTGAGTGCTATGGGCCGAGTGTTCCCCTCCCCGCAAACTCATATGTTGAAATCTTAACTTCCAGTACCTCAGAATGTGACTGCATTTGGAGATAGGGACTCTAAAAAAATGATTAAGTTAAAGGAGGTCATTAGGGCAGGCCCTTATCCAACATGACTACTGGCTTTAGGGGAAGAGATTAGGACACAGATATACTCAGAGGGAAGATTATATGAAGATACAGGGAGAAGTCCATCTGCAGCTGAGGAGAAAGGATCAGAAGAAACAACCCTGCCAGTACCTTATCTTGGACTTCTAGCTCCTAGAATTGTGAGACAATACATTTCTTTAAGCCGTCCAGTCTGTGGCATTTGTTATGGCTACCTGAACAAATTCATAGAACGACTAAGTAAAAAGGAGTGAAAATTATCTTATTGTTAGAATACAATTTATTTCTTTACTCAGGTGTTTGATTTTGTACAAGACAGCATGTAATTTATGAAGGAAGTGTACATTATTCACATTTTTTGGAAAAGAGAAAAAAACAATGCATACCAGACTTTTATATAAAAGCCATACATGGTGTTAAGAATGAAAGAAAATATAAAATGCAGTTGCCACTCTTCCATGATACTTCTTATATTCATATTTTGAACAGTAACACTGCTTAAGTCATTGTCTTGTACACAATATAATAGTATGTGCATGCTAAACATGCACAGACTTCGAAAAGAATTATGTAATAAATAGGTGCCTAGCTTTTCCTTTAGGACAAAAAAATGGTATGTAAGCTTTTGATTTTGTAAGAGAGTTTTGATGAATGCAGAATTTACAATCAAGGCCTGGGACTAGAAAAAAATTTTATATTGAATTGGAAGCAAAAAAGTTTAGTCTTTGAAAGCGGGGAGTTCAAATAACTTTTACAAAGGGAAGAGATTCTAAAGGAAGAAGGAAAAGATTGTATGAAATGTAGATTTGATATTCTTGCCTTGCAAGAAAGTCTGGATAAAGGTAAATGAGTGAGACCTCAGATAAACAAGTCTCAGATAAGATAAAACAAGTCAAAGGTTAATCAGAATATCCTCAAGGGAAACCATATTTGCCCAGATAGTTAAGGGATGTACATTCAATTTACATGAAGCTGGAAGCAGCAAGATAAGATAGGAAATGGATTAGAATACAAATACTTTTGCTGTTGTGCAGGAAGAGTTCTAAGATGTCCCCAAGGTGCCCCCTCCCTGGTGTACACTTGTATAATACTTCCTGGAGGTTGGGCAGAACCTTAGAATATGATGAGATAGTTGCACAGTTGATTAGGTTATCAACCTATGGTTAAGAGCCAATGAGGTCTCCATGTAAAGTCAATAGAGGGGAAAAGATGCAGCCAGTAGCAAGCTAGAAAGCAGAAATGGTATGGAAAAGGATATTGAAATTACTGCTGCAGTGAGGTAGTGTTTTACCTAGCAACAATTCCCACAGCTGGCATATGGATGGGATCAGTCATTGATCTTTTGATTCTCCCATTGTCCTCAAAATTCTATTTAATGTTGATCTTGTGTGGGGCACTGGGCTAAGTGTCCTGTGGGATACAAAAACACAGCCCCTGAGCTCACGCCTCAGAGAGTCTGCTAAGCAAACTGAAAGGCAAACAGCCAGCCCTAAAGAGAATGGCATGGTGCTTGCTGAGCACTTCAGAATGCTGAGGTGGTAATGGCCAGTGGTTTTGTGAATGTGACCAAATGTTATGACAATATTGATAATGATCACTTATTCAAGCACTTATAATAAACAAGCTACTGTGAAAGACACTATCATGAAAAATGACATTTTTTGTCACTCTACAGCTTCATGATGTCATTGTCTGAAAGTCTCTAAATATATCATTGCTTGTGTGAAATTATGATTGTTAGTTTCTCATCTTTTTTGGTAAACATATCTCTCATTATTTCTCATGCTAGTTTAGAGCAAAAAGACATATATCTCTTGAAATGCCAACATTTAAACAAAAAATCCAAGACATTGTCACTGTGCCAGTTTTTTACAAAAACCCATTATTACTCCAAAGTAAATTACAAACCATATGACAGTAGTCTTCACTTTAAGCAAGATATACTAATAATAACACAGTCCTTTGAATACCTGTTTCCTAATGAGAATACCCATAAAACATTAAGAAATAATTTCAAATAAATGTTAAATGTAAACTGAGTATGTATGATCATGGAACAACTCAAATTATTATAAGAAAATATCTTAAATGACTAAGTAGATATTTTCCAGGAAGATCATATACAAAGATTTAAAATAAAACATAGTACAACATATAACTGTCAAGATAGAAAGAATTTTCTTTAAGTTTCTTACCTTGAGTAACAACTGGAGGTGTACACAGTCACAAAGCACCCATACAATTAAAAAACAAAAACAAAAAACAGCACATTTAAGCAATGGAAAGATCATAAACTATTCTTATTAAACTAATTAAAGTTACAAAAATGACTTTATATTACCACTGTAAGGTTTTTTTTTAACCATTCCCTGCTTCACTCCATTTTCTAGATCTATAAATTTGCTATTTGTGGGAATATCTGTAAGCATTTTATCAAGTGTATTTTATAATTTCAGAAGGATTAAGAAAATCTAAATAGGCAGAAGAAATAAAAGAGCCCTATATCCCCAAAGAACTCATGAGACCCAAATAGTTTCACAAGTGATTTCTAGTAAATATTTGAGGGAGAAATTGTATCAGTTTCCAACAATCTCTTCCAAAATAAAAGCAGAGGAATGCTACTTAACTAATTTCATGAGGCCAGCATTACTCTAATGCCAAAATTAGATACAAAAAAGGAAAATTACAGACCTGTATTTCTCATAAAAAATAGCCACAAAAAAACCTCAATAAATTATTAACAAGTCAAATTCAACAATATATAAAAATAATTATACACTATGACCGAATGGTATTTATTCCATGAATGCAAGTCTGGCACATGCTTTAAAAAATCAAGCAATGTAATCCACCATATCAACAGATTAAAGAAATAAAGAAAATCATATGATCACATTAATTGACACAGAAGATACAGCATTGGACAAAATTGGTCATGATAAAAATACTCTACAAATTAGGAATAGAGGGGAACTCCTCCAAATTGATGAAGATCTATAAAAACCAAAAGATAACATACTCAATGATGAATAACTAGATGCTTTCCCCCTAAGATTAGGAGAAAGCCAAGGATGTTCTTTGTCACTATTCCTATTCAACATTATATAATGAGTCCTAGCTAGTTCCATAAGACAAGAAATGGAAATTTAAGTATAAATATTGGAAAAGAATAAATAAAACTGTCTATTTATAGGCAATAGGATTGTCTATATAGAAAATTTCCAAAGAATTAAAAAAAAATAAAGCAACTATAGCAAGATTTCAGGATATAAGATTAACATACAAAATCTAATTGTCAATTAGAAGATGAATAAGTTCTCGGGGTTTTATGTACAATATTGTGATTATAGTTAATAGTGCTGTATTGTACACATGGAAAATTGTTGAGAATAAATCTTAAATGTTCTCACCACAAAAAAGAAATGGTAATTTTGCGACGTGATGGAGGTGTTAGCTAATACTACAGTGGTAATCATACTGCAATACATAAGTATATCAAATCTACATTTCATACAATCTTGTATCAATCCAATGTACAAATTTAAGACTGTACACCTTAAATATACACAATGTTATATGTCAACCATATCTCAGCAAAGCTGGTAAAAAATACATTAATTTTTTTAAAAAGCCAATTGAATTCTTCTTTACAGCAATAAAAAAATCAAAATTTAAAAATTTAAAAATACTATTTATAATAGTCTCAAAAAATTAAATACTTGGGTATAAATCTAACAAAATATATGCTAAACATATGTGGAAAACAAAAATTGCTAATGAAAAAAAATAAAAGGTGATCTAAATATATGTATGTTTGTTCTGCCAGCTGAGAGGGTCTAGGATGAGATGACTCCATTGGATATGAGCAGAGCTAGCAGCCAGATCTTGGTTTATAATACCATTCCTGAATAAAAGAAATGAGGGCTCCTTGGGGAAATGCCTGATTCTAGAACTTAACAGGAAATATGCAAAATGGGCCTGGATCATCTCATAGTGCCAAAAAGTAGGTGCTAAAAAATAAAAAAATAATAATGAAGAAGATATATTGAAGGGATACAGAAGCCAACTTGAAAGAGGTCTCAATAGTCAAAGTTGGAATAGTTTGAATGGCAAAATGAAGTAGTATTGGATTATAACCCAAAGTAAAAAATAAATATTCATGAATACATACTGATATAAATTAATCACTTAGTATATACATAACTTGGAGAGAATAGACAAATATCCCAGGCAGAAGAATTCCAAGATATTTATGTATATTCCATTCTTAAGGAGGAGGAGCGTACCAGCCCACCCCTTGACTATGGGTTGAGCATAGTGACTTACTTCCAAAGAGCACATATTGAGAGAGAGAAAGAGAGAAAAAAGAATAAATTTACTGTGGAGAAAGCTGACAAATACTTCTATAAGCCCAGTGCTCAAGGCTAATGTCATCAGTGATATGCTATTTTAATAGTGTTCAACTTTGATACTATGTGTTGAGAGTGGCAATTTACCTTTGTGTTCTTCCTCCCAACGTATTACTTCAGTCTAAGTATGGGAAACATCAGACAAATTCTGAGAAACATTCTATTGGACAATTGACCAGTAAAACTCAAAACTGTGAAGGTCAGTAGAAACAAGGTTAAGTCTGAGAAACTGTCACAACCAAGAATATTCCAAGGAAATATGTCTATTAAGGAAATGCGGTACCCTGGATGGGATCCTTGAACAACAACAAAAATTGCAATTTTAAAAAGCAAATCTTACCACTATCAAAACAGAAAAGAATAAGTGTGTTTATCCACGTAGGAATATAAATAGGCTGTCCACAGTATTTCTCTACGACATGAAAAATCAACACTATCTACATAACACTGGGGTAAATTAGTTTCTGAATAAAAGGGTTTAGTCCCAACCATAGAGACCAGGGGTAAATATGATTGCCTTAAGCCAATAGAATTAGGTGAAAACCAAACATAAGCCAGTCAATTCACTGCATTTCTCCAACCACGGATATTAGTTCAGAGTTGACCATACTTGATCTAGTTTCTCATATAAAAAGGAGACACATGTATTTGCGAGTGACCCTATGGTAACTATGACAAAAACCCAGCCATGGGGATAAAACAGACATCACAGAGAGGAGAGGAAAGATAACCAGCACCCTGATGATACTATTAAAACAGAGATTTAATCCTACCCTACTTATGACTGTTTTCATGTCATACAAAATAAAAACAAATCCAAATTGGAATAAACAATAAGGAAATTCACTGGTTCACATGACATGGAAAGTATTATAGCCAATAGACTAGCCAAATTTTGTTTCCTGTATAAAGACACCTTAAATATACTAAGAGATTATATTATTCTTGAGAAAACTACATGAGATATGCTGGTTTACTAAGAACTAAATCAAAATTAAGTGTCCCTTGATGGTTGAATGGATAAACAATGTATATACAATGAAATTTTATTCAGCCTTAAAAAAGAAGAAAATCATATCATGTGTGACAACATGTATGAATTTGGAGGACATTATGCTAAGTAAAATAAGCCAGCCACAGAAAGACAAATACTATGCAATCTCACTTACATGCAGAATCTAAAAATATTGAACTCAGAAAACCAGAGGGTAGAATGGTGGTTGCCAGTGGCTGAGGTCATGGAGGAAATGGGGAGCTATTGGTCAAAGAGTACATACTTTGAGTTACAACACAAATAAATTCTAGAGATGTAATGTACAGCATGGTAAATATAGTTGATTTTAATGCATTCTACCCTTGAATTTGCTCGGAGAGTAGATTTTAAGTGTTTTTACCACACATACACACAAAGGTAACTATGTGAGGTGATAGATATGCTAATTAGCTTAATTGAGTGTGGTAATCATTATAAAAATGCTACATTGTACATTTTTAATATATATAATTTTTAATTTGTTGATCTCAGTAAAGCTTAGGAAAAAAATATATTTAAAAAAGAACTCAGTATAGAGGACCGTCTTGCCCAAGCAAGACACCAAACTCTGTAATTGACTTGGAAATCTTCCTTAGTACATTATATATTTTTTGCTCCTTTTACCATGTTAAGAAATGGATTGGTCAGGGTACACTCTTCATAACACAATATTGGAGGACCACTTAAAATGACAATGGTATATTCTACTCCAATGCTTGCTGACAATGGCTAAATTATTAAAAAGTTTGTGAATTACTAGACAAAAAATCCTTTTACTTATTGCTTCTTTTTCCATAGAAAAAAATGTACAAAATAAATATCCATGAATATTACTGTGGAGAAAGCTGACAAATACTTCTATAAGCCCAGTTCCAAGTGAGAAGATCTAATAAGTTTACAGATGCAAATGCCTTCTGAGAACATCCAAATTTGTACCATTTAACATCATGTACCTATGAATGTGTCTCTTATAATTATGGTTCAGTCAACCAGTCAATCTTAAATAAAGAGTAATAGTAATAAGTAAAATGTATAAAGCATTAATTCTACTAAATTAGTCATATGATTTATTTTCTTAAACCTAAGTCCAGCCCAATGAAATACATTCTATTGTACTGAGTTGAAGAGTCTTCCCAAAATGCATGTACACCTGAAGCCTACGAATGTGCTCTTATTTGCAAATACGGTCATTGAAGATATAAACAAGTTTAGGTGAGGACATCCTGGATTAGGGTGGGCCCTAGATCCAATGTGACTCGTGTCCTTATAGGAGGGAAATCTGGACACAGAAACACATATGAAGGATAGGACCACGGAGGCAGAAATTGGAATGATGCATCTACAAGACAAGGAACACAGGGATTAACGGCTATCACCAGAAGCCAAAAGAAAGCCTTCCCTTAGGACTGCTGGAAGGAACCAACACCAACCTCTTGATCTCTAGCATCAGAACTATGGGAGAATATGTTTCTGTTATTTTAAGCAACCCAGTGTGTGGTAATTTGATATGGTAGCCCTAGAAATCTAATCGATCATTATTACCTCCATTTTATAGATGAGGAACTGAGGTTTAAGAGGTTAAATACTGCTCAAGTAAATGGAGAAACACAATTAAATTCAAGGAATCTGATACCAGAGTCTATGCTCCTGATCCTATCAACACCATCTCTACAGTAATATTTTTTCAGTGCTCATTATACGGTGGGTGTCTATAACTGTTCTCTGTGGTATGTCATTGTTTAGCTCTCTAATAACAGATCTTGAAAATCATCCATATTATCCCATCAATGCATGGAACTAGGCTCATTGTCATGTTTTTTCTCCCCAGTCTGAGCACTTGTGATAATGCCCTTCCTTCTAGCTCTTTGCTTGACCATCTTATATTTGAAGACAGCAGGGGTATCAACTCTATGAGGACTTTCCTGACTGCTTCTTGACCAAGTCTAGTTTAGCATTCTTTCTACGCCTTGCCACAGTATAATACGTACTTCTAAATAACATAAAAATATATTGTAATTTCCTTTTATTCATCTCCTAAAACTTTAAGAACAGGGGACTTTGCTTCCTCCTCTCCATTCTCAGTAACCCAAACAGTCCTTGGTAATGAGAAAGCACTCCTAAGCATTAGGAATTACTTAATGAGAAATTTATTGAGTGGAATATTTCATGTTAAATAAATCAAAAGTCTTGAGTTACATAGAAAATATAGATGTTGACAGATTAATTTAAAATAGCCAATTTGAAGTCTATGGAATAAATATAAATTTAAGTACAGGAAGAAACTAGACTTTGGAGAGCAGACACCATTTCTCATTAACAGACTTAAGAATAATATGATAAATGAGTCATTTAACACCCCCTTTAAGTGATTCTCTTATATGGAACATTTGTTTCTTCATCATCGTTTATGTTTGTCATCTGGTTTATTCCTATGCTTGAATTTTTTGTGGGTTGGATTGTGTCCCCCAAAAAGTTATGTTCAAGTCATAATCCCTGGTACCTGTGAATGTGAACGTATCTGAAGGTAGTGGCATGGCTGTTATAATTAGTTACGAACAGGCTGTACTGTAGTAGGATGGCTCCTTAATCCAGTATGACTAGTGTCCTTATAAGAAGAGAAGAGACTTAGAGACAGACATGCAGAAGGATGACAGCCTATGAAGACTCGACTTCACAGAGAGAACATGTGCCCATGGAAGAAGAGACTGGAGTGATGCCTCACAGGCCACCAAGGACCACCAAAGATGGGGCCAACTACCAAAAGCTAACAGAAAGGCATGGATCAGTGTTCAGAGGGAGCAGGCCTTGCTGACACTTTGATTTCAGACTTGTAGCCTCCAGGATATGACAGAATAAATTTCTGTTGTTTCAAACACCCAGACTGCAGCACGTTGTTACAGCAGCCCTAGGAAATTAATACAAACTTCTTTTTCTTGAATGTCATCACAATGAATTGTATTACGGTCTTCCCACTTTCTTTCTAAAGCACCTACTTTGGGTTCATGGAACTTTAACTTCTTGAATGTTTACAATTCTTACAATTTTTTGGAATCTAAAACAAGGTAATCATGGTAATAAAAACTGAACTGGATATTCTAATAATTGTATATCTATATGCTAATAATGACTTTTTTGTTAAAACTGAAAGATAAAGATAAAATTAATTGAAATGGAATTCTAGGTCTCTCAGGAGAAAGGCATTGACGGCGAACAAACTTGCACTTTGATCTGGCCAGACCTTTCACTGCAGCGTTGCCGCACACCATGAAACATATTACATTTCAAATTTATAACCTTTGGAAGAAGTCTGAAATGCTCAATAGTGGGAACGAAAGGCCTGTTGCAGTTCTGATGATTCTAGTCTACATTTCACAAGGCTTATGTGAAGCATAATACATGGAATGCTGATGAGGTTTGAGGGTTAAAATCTCATATCTACTAAAAACATGATTAACATTACATTAGCCTTTTGGAGCAAAGGTCTAAAACAATATATTTTAGTTTATGAGCAAAACCAGTGGGACATAAAACTGAACAGCTATGCAGGTATAAACTCATAGCCTTCAGCTTTCCTCACAGAGAATGTGGTACCTCTAATCTCACAAATAATATAGCTGTGATGAAATGTAACAAGAGCAGACATCAAGAATGGGCACTGCCACCAGGGACTTTAGCCTAAGTGTGAAGGATACTGTTTGTCTTGGGAAACTTCTCACCTCTTGGTAAACTCGCTTACTCAGCCTTCAGGCCTCCAGGGCCCTCGGGCTGCCCTCTGGCTGTCCCGGGCTCTCCTTGCCCACTGAATACCCACATCCCTCCTGAAGCAGCAGCCTGGGCTTCAGAATCGAACTGCTTGTCATTTCCACTTAGCAGTCAAAACTCCAGTTTCCTCAAGATGGCTGATCTTGGCAGACACTGAGAAAAATCCTAATCTGATAATGTGATTAAATTAAATTAATTCAAAGTAAATTGTGAACAGTCAATTGCCTAAATATCTGAGAGAAGCTGAGTTCTTGACAATCTAATCCGTGGGATGTACAAAGGAGATGTACTGAACAGGAAACCTGAGAGCACTTTGTTTACTCTCAAATTTCTTTCATTGCCTGTCTGACTTCCTTCCTTCCCTCCTCCTTCCCCTCCTTTCCTCTCTCCCTCCCTCCTTTCTGCCCTTCCTTCCTTTGATTTCTTCTCTCTCTCCTCTCTCCTTTGCTGCCTCCTTCCCTTGTTTCCCTCTTTCTCTCATTACTGGGTCAGCAACGTGGCACTCCCTATTTGCGTGGTTACTTATCCATAAATCAGCTTCCTGATAGGAATTAAACTAAGGCAATCAACTGTCTTTCCCAAGGCAAACGCAATTTCCTCATCACCACAGTTGGCAGGACCTATACTCGTATTATTTTCCTCTGCCGGTGACTGTTTTTAAATCTGTAATGAGAAAAAAATATTCCACTAAGATTCAGGATTATATTTTTCCACTTCTTTAATGATGTGTCACCTAATTTAAAACATGAATAGTGCGCTTGGAAGCATCACACTGAGCCACTTCTTTTATTATTATTGTTGCTATTATCACCAACATCATCATTATTGTGATTCGAACACTTAACTTGTGACAAACACCTACTAGTGATCAGAATGTCTTCCCCAGAAAGGCCTTTATCTTTTATAAGTAATTATTGATATTTGCAGACCATCGATGCAAAGCATGTCAATATATATATTTATTATTACTAATTATTCCTTTAAAATATTTATTAATAAGGAATACCATGGTTTTTATGTTTTTAATAAATCGTCAAAATAATTTATATTTATTCCATGTTTTTCTGTGTCAGATGCTGTTCAAAGTCCTTTGCATACAATATTTCCTTTAATCCTCAGAAGAATATTGTGGATTGTATACTTATGTATACTTGCTTTTAACAGATGTGGAAAAGTAAGGCTTTGTAGTATTTAAAGAGCTTGCCCAAGATCACACAGTAGGTAAATTGTATTTAAAAATCACTGCATAAATACATAAAAGAATATGTACCATCTACTCCTCCAGGAATATATGCATATACATGTTCTTTTTTTTAAAAAAAGGTAGTAGGTTATATATAGACATTTATATTATTCAATCTCAGACCCCAATGGAAGGTGTGGGGTCAGTAAGTGGGAGCTAGATTCATGTTGAAAGATTGCCTTGCTTGAAAAACAAGTCAATTTCTGAGGGTATGTTAGATTAACCTGCCAGAAGTATGGTGAATGTGATACTGTAGCTAGTAGGAGCAAGAAGTAGCATTGCTTCTGGACCACTTTCCTCTAAGGGGTGGTTCAGAGTAGTGGTAAGGGCATCAGGTCAGGCTTTGGCAAGTTTATGAATGACACCTCTGGTGGCAAAATTGTGAGCTGAACAGATGAAGACAGATGGGAAGTTATATCTCTAAGAATCCTAACCAGCATGTGAAAGAGAAAATGAGTCACCCTAGTTACAGTGAAGTAGGAAGAGAAAGATACAACATAGATTCTTATCAGAATATAGCTTTATGTAATCCAATAATATAGCCCCAACCCAGTAATATTTCATTTATTTCTATTGAATAAATCATTTGGAACTTTCCAATGAATATTGCTAAGCAGAATACCTCCAAGGAACAGTCCTTGCAAGGAAACCATTTGAACAATTGTTCCATAAATATCATAGCTGATTGTGTTAAATGGGAAAACTGGTACCTTCCTGAGATTAAAAGAAAAATTTAGTAATTCAGAAGTACATAAAACATAAAATGCAAATGCCTGTCTTTCCTTTCTCTGTTACTCTGTTCTGATAAAACTACTAAGGCAGGTATGTTTTCAAGGCATTTTCACTGCATGAACAAATACATACTCACTTGTCTTGTTTTTGTAAAACAAATGGACTAAAATTATATTTCTGTATATATGTACATGTAGCTACAAAACTGATACAGTTTTTTTTCTGTAAGAAAAGAGATCCTATGATACATATTATGCTTCAACTTATTTCATTTTCCCCACAAAATATACCATGGAAAACTTGCCAAGTCAGAACATACATATAGTCCTACCATAGTCTTTTCAAAAAGTTACCCAGTATTCCAAGGTATGGTGTCTCCTAAGTTATTCACCTATTCCATAATGTTTTGTTTTTCTCAAACTGGTTTTTCACACATTTAGGCACATTTTCTTATGTATTCTAACTTCCAACTAATTACCACTTCTATTTAATTTTCCTAGAAATGCAAGCTTATAGCTATGTCTACTGTGTTTAATCCTGGGAGTACTGTATAGTTTTTCTCTATTATCTGGAATAAATAAGATACTGAGGACTTGAAAAAGATACTTTATCCAATCACTTCTCATACATTTCATATTTTGGGGTCTAAGAGAGTAGATCTGAAGCCAAATGGCTGATTTTAAAATACCCTGTAGGCTACAGTTAAGTACGTAAAAGTTTAATAAACTAAAATTTCCAGTTACTCTGGCCAAAAATTTATGTTCAAGAAATATTAACTGTCTTAAAATTAAATCCTAACTGTTGGGATAGGTGATCAGGCAGAGCATTCCTCCAAGGAGGCTAAGGAAAACTCGCTGAAGTGAGTGAGGTCATCCATGCAAGAGCAGCTACATTTTTATCACTTTTTGCTTATTCCCCCTGGCACTAAAGAGACCCCTGTGTACAGAGAAATTTTGCAGCTGGGCAGAAGAGACAAGCATCTGGCTGAAAAATAATACCATAACTCAGAGGAACTTTTGGCCTTCTACATTATCTTATTAAATTCCTCTTCTGCAGAAGAGATTCCCTAAGAGAAGAAAAAAATGTTATAAAAAATACTTCTGGCACAATGACCAAAGCTAATAGGCTTCAGATATCTTCTAGGTGGGGAACATATTCACTGACAAATGAGGACAAGGGTTGGCATGGAAAACATTCTTGGGCTCATCAGAAACCAGGATAACCTCCCTTCTCTCCACACCAAACAAATTACAAAAAATATCTGGACCATTCCTTTATAAACAGCATATTTGAAGAAAAAGGTAAAATTAGTTATCAGTTGGTATAGACACAAACTAAGAACCTTAGTTAATAGAGTTCAGTGAAAATAGAAAAGGTAGCTGGAATACCAAAGAATTGGTATTCAGGAGTGTAAATGGAAGTGGAAGGCAATGTCCACCTTAGCAGGGATGCAGGGTACAAAACAAATAATTTTCAAAGTTTCAAGCTAAGATAGAGAAAAATTGTGACTTCATTAGAGCTTGTTTTTCTATGTTTAACTACCAGTAAAAACAAGCAAATAAAGCAAACAGAAAAAAAAACCCTGAAGGCAATAGATTCATGTAACAGTGGTCAATATCAGCAGAATATTTTTAAAGCAATAGACATCTTCTAAAAATATACATTTAGTCATAGGATAACTAAAAGTCTATGTCAGCATTTGTAAAGTGACTATAAAATAAACATGAATGGGGTTTTGTATATTTTTTTATTTGCAAGAATATCCATTCAAATTAGGTTCAGGTTTTAGAGACTGACAAAAGGGAATGTACCAACAAAAAATCTTCTGAATATCTTTTATTCCTCTAAAAGCATTTATAATTAAAAAGAGTCATGGTGGGGAGCAAATTTTACAGCCAACACTGCTGGAATGTTAATAAAAAAATATACACAAACTCCACATTTCCTTCCAAATTTTGTTTTAATCACTAAATTAGTAGAATTATTTTAGATGAAAACTTTCTGTGTCAGCAAAAATTGGTAAATCCTATTGATTGTCTTCACAGAAAAAAAATACACACACACTACATTGTATATAATTTCAGAGGGATTACTGATTATCTTATTATACAAAGCTTACTTTTTGGTCTCCGTTTAAGAGGTCTAGTCTAAAAGAATGGTTCTAACTAAACAAAGTGGAATCTCCTAATGGTTTCTGAAATTTGACTAGTCAAGGAAAAATCTAGTTTGTGCCACCACACCACCACTAAACATGAGGCGTTATATTGGGCGCTGAATGGAGTAGGATGGTGGTGGGGAAGGCAGAGCAGAGAGCCAGCAGTGCATCTCTATTCATGCTCCACAAATGACTCTGGAACTCTCTTCCCTTTTCTTTATTCTTTCAACCCTCTATCACTCACTCTCTGAGAAAAGCCCTACGTAGTATCTTTTGAATAGAATGAGAAGAGAAAGGAATCTTACACCATATGTTTCTAATATCTGTTATAGAAAACATATCAAGAAAAGAAAACAACTCAAGATATTAGAGATTCTTATAAACTAAATAAAACTCACTTGCTTTTGTAAACTAATAAAAAGCTCTTTAGCATCAAGATATATTTATTTAACTGTTGTATATTTATGTTGAATAGTTTAAATAATCTAGAGTAGTAACAAAATTTTAAGAAATTGCAAAGTCTTTGCTTGCTACTTTATAAACTAGTATTAGAACCCTAAATATCATCTTAAACTCCATAGTTGGAGGAGAAGAGATTTGTGTGACCTAGTCATATAAGCAAACATGAATTCTTCCTGATTAAAAATTGGAGTTAAAAACACCTGCCATAGATGATAGCCATGAATGATAGTGTCTTCTACTCCAAGCTTATAAAAAATAAATAAATAAATAAACTTACAGAAGTGAACAAGCTTCAATTCAACTGGTCACATCTCACAACTGCTGGTACTAGTCATTACCATGATTATACATTTTTCATGTATGCAACTTACAAATGATAAGTACATGGTGGGGCATCAGAAACGACCCCACTGGTCTATTTGCAAGTCACTTACCATATTGTAATTTCATTCTCTTTTCAAATCTTGACATCAGGAGTTTTATTTGTTTTAGAAGCAGCAATATGCTCCTGAAAAGTATTTTTATATTATAAAAGATTGCACTTATGCATATACATACAAATATATCCCTAAATAATAATCAATTTTTAAAAACTATTTTCAGTATTTGTTAAGAGAATAGGTCCAGAAACAATCAGCAAATTAGTAGTTTGTCTCTAAGAACACTGATTTTTATTGATTGCTGCCAAGACATCAAAATGTGCAGATTCACTTTTGAAAAGTGTTAAATTTACATTTATTCTTTTGTCCCTAGGCTAACAGCTGGGTGGTGATGGTGTTTAAACAACTATTTGAGGTGCTAAGAGGTCTTAATTAGATCAATTAAACAAACACAGCACCAAGTTTCAGAAATGAAGTGTCAGAACAGATATTTTTTTGATCTGCAGATCACTGAGGGAGCAACAGTAAATTGCAAATAATGTGATTGTGTTTCCCACCTTAGCATATTGGTTTTGATAAGAACAGTTTTACTTTAACTGCCCAAGATACTGCTCTGAGTGTCTGAGAGGGAATGCATTGTTTTCTAGAGACACTTAATTGCTTTCATTCTGATTTTTCCTGCCCATATTATGTATGAGTGAATGAGTGGATAAATGAATTAATTAAAAAGCAATGTCAGTGTCCTCAGTGTTACATTAGAGCATTCGTACCCCTGGGAGGGGCATGCTGTTTGCAGAGGCACTAACTAAAATAAAAGTAAACAACCATAACAAAAACAACAAACCAGGGGTGATTTATTTAAGTCAGTTCAACAAATCAGAATGTAAGTAAGGCACTGGGCTGGCTTATGAGTGCCACAAAGATCAGTGGAGAGATTTATAATCCAATGCAGAAAGTGATACAGACATGTCTACAACCAATGATTAAACATGAAACAATGAAATTAATTGAAAGTATGAGAGTCCATTAATTATTTTTAGTTGATCAGGGTAGGCATCACTGAGGTAGAATTCAAACTATATACCTAAATGAAAAATCATGTACAAACATGAAGAGAGAGAACCATTCAGATGAAGAGAATAGCATGGGTTTGGAGGCTCCTAGTGCATGGATTAAGCTCCCACCAACCTCTTGGAGTCGGGATAGGGAAATAAAAAGTTCGTGTTCAAGGGGCACTTAATGATTGGAGCTTGATGGCTAACTGAGTTTGATGTACCTCTGGGAAATTCAGATCTCAAGTTCAAGGCAGATATCAAAATTAGAGGCAAAGACTATCTGCTTTACAAAGGTGGTAACTGAAGCTCTGGGAGCCTTTGAGATAGCTCAGCGTATACACATGGTATGCTCAGAGAATGAACCTATGAACACCTATATTTAAACACAAGTAAGAGGAGATATGAATGAGAAGGAACATTCTGGAAGCAGTAGGAGAACCAAGAAAGAATGTATCTTGGATGTTACAAGAAGGTAAGCATTTCATGAAAGAAGAGAGTGGCCAACATTGTCAAATGATGCACACAAGTAGATATAGCTATTAGAAAGTCATTTGTACTCTTTGAGGGAGCAGTTTCAGTGTAGTTCTATGGAAAGAAACTGGACTGAAGAATATTTGGGATAAACTGGTCAGTGAAAGAAAGTGTTAGATGAATGGAGAAGCCTAGCAAAGAAAAGCAGAGTAGGAAAAGTTTTCCAGAAGGAAAGTGACATTAGAAAATAGAATCAAGAAGGCAGATGTATTTTTAAAGACGTTAAAAATTCTTTAACAATATCACATTTAAATCAGCATAGTCTAAATGGGATTTCTCTGTGCTATACATTGAAGGGGCACATTAGTCAAGCCTAAGATTTTCCAGCCAGGGCAATAAACAGATTACTTCAATTAAATTTCAGCATTTTGAGTTGTCTCACACTACCAACCTACTGATTACTGAGAAAAAAAGAAACATGTAATATGTGTGATTTAAAAAAATAATTTCATACTTTAAAAATATCTTTTGATGAAACATGCATATTCATGTCAACAGAGACAGAGCTCTGGAACACAATCTTATTATACATTTTCCAAAGGAATAATACAGGACAAAACCCCTGCAAAGAAGGAATATAAGACATGTGCTGCCTTTTAAAAAGCTCTAAAATATCCGCTATTACCACATGGAAAATAAGGCTATGATTTAACAAAGCATTTGGAAAAACAAATGTTTTCCACCCAAACAATCCTCACAAATATTCCTAAGACTATGAATATTTCTCAAAGGATATAATCACTTCTCACACATCAGACAACCTGAAATTAACATTCTACAAAATAATTGGCTCATGTTCTTTTAAAAGTGTCAAGGTCACGACAGGCAAAGAAATACTGAGATGTCAGATTGGAAGAGACTAAGGTGACTGGAGGATTAGGTCCTGGACCAAGAAAAACGACCTTAGTGAGACCACCAGGGAAATCCTACTGGGTCAAAAGAGTAGTGAATAGAATTGCTTCATTGTTAATTTCTGGGTTTTCAGTAATTGTATCCTGCTTATATATTAACATTAGGGGAAGCTATAGGGGTTTTCTATAGTATTTTTCAAGCTCTCTTGTAAGTCTGAAATTATTTAAAAGTGAAAGTTTATAAGAGAAATATTTCTAACCACAAAAAGAAATGGGTGAAGAACCATATCTGGAAGGAATAAGAGGCCAAAATTCAACTATTTAGTTGTATGTGTCATACTGCTTTTTTGATTTAAAAGAAAATTTCAACCAGCTGAAAAGTGGCCAGAACCAAGTAACAAGAAGAAAATATACAGAAAACCCTGGTCCAACAGAAAGAAAGTCCTTGTTTTCATGTGAAATAAGACTGTGTGTATTTCAGTAAATAAGCTAATAAACAGAAACTCAGAATATTATTTTCAATCTGGTTTTCACATGATTTTCCTAATGTAAAAAAAAGAAGATAAAGGTCAACTTTGAAGTTACCATGTCCTTCAGTTTTGAGTCTCTACTCTGTGCAAGCAAGACCCTGTCATAAGCAACCCATGGTCTCTGATCATGAAAAGTGCCTCATCCATGTCGGTGGACTATTATACCTGTTTCTTGATAACAGTCTTTCATACAATCTGTTATAACAAGGAGGTAAACACAAGTCCTGTTGGGACAGAGAAAAAGGAGAAGCCCTTGGGACCGCCTCACAGAGGTCTGGACATGTAGCCGCCCAACGCTTAGAAGCTGAGGAAAGGTGTTAGGGAGGCAGGGTCCATTGAAGGCAGTACAGGATTCTAATGGGTAGTGATTGAGTCATGAAGAACAAAGGCATTTGGGGAAGAGAAAAAGCCTAAACAACGTCATGGGGTAGAAAATGACAGGGTTGTTCTGATTACCTACTTCAAATAAGAGGTGGAGGAGCTCTACGGCTGGAATTCATTGAGTGAGAGAACTCGAACAAGGCGTTTGGGGCTTAAAATGCCTTGGGGTTCCCAGAAAATTATGTGTTGCAAGTAAATAGTAACCCCTCTCATGTTTAAAGCCAGTTGTATTAAATGCTGCTCAATACATTTCTGTCCCTGAATGCAGTGTATTCCCATAGAGCCCAAAGTATGATTACATGTTTTAGTTGCCTGCTCTGAAGTGGAACTGGCACATTCCAAAGATGCTGGATCTTAAAATATGTTCTAAGTGCGTTGTTTTGTAAGTAGCTAATTACTATTTGCTGCCCACTTCTAAAAAGGTCAACAATTCAGAGTGCCCTACAAGACCCCAGTCCCAGCATAAGCTGTCTAATGAGGTTTTATAAAACTGAAAGCCTCTTTGTTAATTGGCTATGGATTTCATTTTAGCAGCAATTGCTAAGATATTTTCACAGCACTTCCCTCCACAAAACCCTAGTCCCCATACATGTTAATTGCTCTGATGTAATAAAGTATTCCCTCAGCCAGTAAGTTTGGTGAACACTGGGTTAAGGAAGGTTAATCAGTTTTCTTTGCTGCAGGAGTTATCAGAACCTTGAAAACACTAATGAGAAATATGGTATTTAACAAGAAGGGAGATAAAATTCAATATTACACAAATCCAATTGAAATCTAGTGATACACACATTTGAAATCTGCACCAGATGCAACTCTGCTTCACTGGAGTTTACATCTATCACACAAATGGAATGGCTCAGCTAAATGTCAAATGAGGTAAAAAGAATTTCTGCATGCCTGTAGTTTATGGTAATTTCAACTTTTTCAATTAATGCTATCCATAGGAAAATTTTCTTTCCTTGGGAAAATATCCCTTTTAAAGTGGAAATTAGTGGGGAAAAAATCATAAACAGATATGTCCTTTTTTGCATCTTCTCTGAGGGGAAAGCTATATTGTTTATGGGAAAACTGAATTTTATTCATCTTCTAACATGGTTAAATTATTTGAAATGATCACACATAATGATGCTGGTGCCGAAATAAAAGAAACACTGTGATGGAAAATCAGGAAAGCCAGATAAATTCTAAAGAAATTCAGGTCTGAGAAATGGAGTGGCACCCTGACTACATATGTGTACCTCACAGGTCTCTACAAGCCAGCCGTAACATGGTACATCCATGACACAGGACCATGTCATGTTGATATTTTGGAAATTACTTCAGAATTTTAGGTATTTGGATCTAAGTAAGAGTGGAGATTTCTGGGCAGATCCTATTATGTATGTCTCTATGGCCTGAGAAGTGAAAGTGTGTGAACGTCAAGCACTAGGACCTGGGTCAGCAGAAAGGATGACACTCAAGCAAAAAGTTGCTGTCAGCTCCACTTCACAATCCCGTGTATAGTCACCAGATGGTTTCACAGAGAACTAAATATTTTGTGACTGTAATAAGGATTGAGGTTAAAGCTATTTATCATATCTGCCATTATATTTCTTAATCGTACATCTGTTAACTAAGGCTTTCTGGCACTTCCATCAGGCTATTTACATAATCATAATTATTTTTGGTTTACAGCCACCTTAATGACCAAACGCTGAAATTATCTTTTCTTACATATATGATAAGAATTGTGAAATATACGGCAGACACTCTACACTTCAAGAGGAAGTATAATATAGGCTTTAATACAACTTTTTGTTTTGCGAGTTTATCAGTTAAAAAAAAAACATCCTTTTTCTAACAGAGTTCTATAATCAGGTCCTCCCACACAAATAATAATATTCTTAATTGGGATAGCTCCCTCTATCTAGAAAGTAAAATGTTTTAGGAATATATGAGTCTTGAGGCGAATGCTGGGTTTGCTTGTTGTTGTTCTTAATAAGAACACATCTACTGTCACTCCAGCTCTTTCCAGGTTGCTCACCATGGGCTTTTTCTCACCATTTTAGTTAATCTTCACTCTCCACCATGTCAAGCAAACTATCAGGAAGAAATATTACTTGTCATATTATCTAGAAAGAGCTTTCAGTAAAAATTTGGTGGTCAGAAAGCAATAGGACTGGACTTCTTAGATGTGATATTATTTAGAACACAAGAATATCAGGTTTGCTAAAGCAAAGTTAGGCCTCCTTCTCCAGGCAACGCATGTATGTTTCTTGTGCCCTGCTCCTTACCTTACAAGGTAATTGCAAACCTAATGTGGGCAGCCACTTCTAGTAAAATAAACAGCCTTCTGTTTCTCTCCCCTGGAATGTTCTTCCACTTACGTACGACTAACTCCTCACATTTCACAATTTTTACCCAAGAGTTACCTCTTCAATGAGGCCCTCATTGACTGCCTACAGTATTTTTCCTCCCCTTAACATTTCTATGCACCCCCTCCTGGTTTTTCCCCTTTTTTATTGTCATTATTAAATACACAGTAAACTTTAAGTACTTACACTGCTTGTTCCTTCCTTCCATCACTGAAATTGAGACTCCACAAGGGCAGGGGTTTTGTGTTTTGTTTAGTTCTGCATTGCCAGCACCCAGGACAGTACATGGAACATCATGGGCTCTTAATAAGTTCAATGAATGAATCACCACCATCATAAAAAAATCCCTTCTCTGTACACAGATAATTCTGCTAAATAATTATCTTTTCAAAACCCCTTTCAACCCTTTTCACTGTTCAACAACAGTGATTAAATGCTGACAAAGCAGGGGATGGAATATGAGACAATAACAAAATGTTATAAAATATGTAACGAGATGAGCAAATGTTCATGTAACATAAAAATGACTTAAAAGAACACCTTAAAAATACAGTAAAACAAGATGGATATTGCATGGAAATATTAGCAGTTTATATCTTATCTATGCCTCTCTAAATTTTATAACATAGACTCATCTTTTTTATTTTTTTCTCCAAACTTACTTTTCTATGATCCCCAATGAGCATACTCAAATTGGTCAGGTCTAGGCATTTCATTGTTTATTGAGGTTTTATATTAATTTGTTATTATTTTATGGATCTTGTCTTGTCAACTAAGTTGTAAGCTCTCCAAAGGCAAGATCTGTTTTGAACAATAGTGATCCTACAGCATCTAACTCAGCAATAAATACACAGCTAACTCTTATTACATATGTGTGGGATGATTGATTGATTCACTTATGTTATCATACATGGTGTCTGCAGATATAGGAATCGCATATGGTATGATTCCATATATATAGTATCTGCAAATATAAGAATAGGTCTTTGCTACCTTGTGGTCAGTCAGCTCTTTAAAATGACACCAAGGTAACAAGTATGCGAAATTAGCATAGTAAGTACTTATTCCACAGTCACATGCCATTTAAGGCATCAAGAGCAGTTCAAATTTAAAGTTGAAAGGAAAGTCACATTTATACAAAGGATCCACATCTATGAAACACAATGCTCTATCCTTTGTAGCAGTTTTCAAAGACATTTCATTTTTTCATATATCAAATGTCAAAAATTAGGAAAAATGATACTCAACATATTAATATTGGTACAATACTGCAATACATTTAAGCAGGACTTTAATGTCCAACATTTTGGTTATTTCGTATTTTTTATTACAATTAAGTCTGTAATATATGTCCTTTAAGCTACAATTTCTGTGTGATGGTCATACTGTGATGAAAAATAATTCAGATATTAAAATAAGCCTTTAAAGAAAGATGATGAGTACTACCCTGAACTTGCCAGCCCACACTCTGAGGCGTGCTCAAAATTTGGAACAGAAACTTATGGGTAAAGATTAGACTCTTCTGAGAGATTTCTATGGTAAAATGTCCACTAAGTGTGCACATTTGCTGCTCCATAATTTTTTTCTCTGTTTCTTGAAAGCCTTCCATTTTTACTCTGGGCTTTCAGAAGGCCAGTGAGGCACTTGAAATGTCTGGGGCACAGTGTAAACCCATGGCTCTACTAGAATCTTAAGGGCATTTTGATATTTTACTGGGAGTAAAAATCCCTGGAGTGACTAAATTACATGAAATATGATGCCTTTTTCCAATAAATAATATGTAACCATAAGCAGACGCCCACTAGTTTTTCCTATAATAGTCTGAGAACTTTAACCCTCAAAAGCAAGAATATACTGGTTCCTTGAAATAATGGTATTTAGTGTACTTGTTCTTGGAATGACATCATAATAGTCATAAGATGGCTGCTTCTCCCCAGTCCCCTTTTATTCTATCAACTAAATACAAAATTTAAAGGAATTAAACTTACTTACAGAAATCATCTTAGAAAAATATAAATAGTGTTCAGAGCTGTAATATTAGGACAATCAGAGTGAAGCCAAATTAAAGTGATAAGGATACTTATCAGTAATGAGAATTTCATACCAAAATATAAAAGAGAAATGAGTATGAAAGCTAATTTTAAGCCAGAACTATTTGAGAAGAGTTACGACAATTTAAAATATGTAAACCATCTTGAATGTTATTCAAGCAATAACTGCCAAGTATTTAGACATTTTAAAATTTTAAGATGCTCAGCATTTTTATTAGTATGTTTAAAATGTTCTCTTTTTAATTAAGGAATGCATTTTTAAAAGCTTCTAGTAGAATGAATGGAACTATGTTAAGTTGAATAGCATTTAAAAATGTAATATCCATATACATGATTTCATTTAATGCAAGTTTAATTTTATATTTTTAATGAATCATATTTGGGTCAACTTTCAACATAAAAAAATTCTAGTCAAACGACAAAAATATTACTGTATCTAAAGTAGGCTAATTGAGAAGCCAAGCAAATGAAAAAATCCAGAATAGTTTCACAGTAGAACTCCTTGGTAGGCCACTTGAAAAGTCAACAATTAAAAAAGAAAAAGAAGGAAGGAAAGAAAGAAGGAAGAAAGGGAAGAATGAAATATGAAAACAAAAAAGATTAAAATATATACTTTCATGTAACACTAATACAAATTATTAATAAGTGTATCCCAACCAAAAGTTTAGAATAGGCTTGATGGGTAAATTCTTAATAGTAAAAGAATAAAGTACTTTGTAAAATCTTTATAGATAAATGATCACTTGAAATTTAATTGTGTCATGAGCAAGAAAGGGTATTTTAGGGGAGAAAGGTTAAGTTAAAAGGGGTAAAGATCAAATTTATTTCATATGTTTGTATTCCAGAGAGAATAATAAATAATAAATATGTTCTAGATAAATCTGTTCTAAACCTTGGTAGAACACAATTTAGAGAAAATTGTTTTGATACCAAAAGTCCCTGTTCTTACTCAATCAGAAAGGTAGCATTTATAATCTCCCATTTAAAAAAAAATTCAATGGAACAACTTTTAGCTACATACTAAATACTTACTTGCATACAAAGATAGTTTTCTTTGGTATATATTGATCTATCTATGTTGGTGATTGGAAAGCAGTTCCTCAAAAAGCAAACTGTCTACCACTTGACATCTCTTCTTTCGTGATGGAAAAAGAGTCCTTTACTTAAAAATTTTGTATTTATTAAAGTTTTAGTGGCTATATATTTATCCACTTAAGATAACCTTCAAAAGTCATTTACAATTTGTTTTTACATCAAACTTTCAACAGTTACCTATTTACAGGTGTGTACTTGTTTAATGAATCATTTAAGAACCACTTTTTTATAAAGGCTAGCTTAATGTAGATTAACTAAAAATACCATCTATACCTTGTATAAATGCATTTTGAATAACTGGAATTAAAACCAATGGTAGAACACTGGTCCTTAAAACAAAAATATTTAGTAAATATAAATTACTAATTTATCTTAAGAGGTACTTTATGGGAAAGTATGAGTACACATTACTATTATTAATTTTCTGCTAACAAACTGTTTTGAATTCTATGTAGTCAAGGTCTTTATTTGGGAGGTAGGGGTAATGAAAAGAACATTTAAATTTTCCACTGTTACACTATTCAGAGGTATCATCCTCAAAACGTATTCAATTTTAATTGGCATTATATACAAAGATGATTATTTTAATGTGAAAGAATTCTTTATAATCAGGGAAAATGGGTATTTGGGGAAGAGGATAGCATTTGCAAACAATAAAATTGTGGATTTTCTCATGGTGAAACATCAAAGCAACCAGCCTTCTTGTTATGCTGGATGCCAAAAGTTCAAAAGCCTAAGTCAAAATGTCCTCATGAGACCACCTGGCATTTATTTCTTCTAATATCTCTTGTTTAAGACGTGGTGGCAATCAGGCCTGAGTAGCACAGTGCACTAAAGACCCCATCTTGTAGTAATTGTTCTTTTTAAAAGAAGGGCCCGTGGTTACATACATGAGCATGACTATGGAGTGAAGAAGCCTAAATGACTATCGATAGCTACGCTCTCTGGAGGGACACAGATTTTAGCTTAGAAACTAGAAGTTAACTGAAATACTTCTTAATCAATAGTCACCCACCCACCCCTGCCAAATCAGTTTTAAGATGAAAACTTTGATTATTGTAAATAGTTTTAATTCATCAAATTTCTCGTTGCATTATAGAATATAATACACTTAGCATCATACTTTTAGTTTCATCTGGGTTCTATATTATGTTCTTAGATGTAAAATATTTATAACAGTGCCTGATCTGTATCAAGCTATTATTTTTGTTATTATTTTATGACAGATAACATCACATTGAAGGCATTTTGATAAAATTGAAAAAGCAAAATCTAGTCATGTTAGATGTGTAAAAGGTTAAACTAGTTGAATATACATTTACATGGAATTTATTACCCAGATATAGAAGTCTCCTACTTTCTGGTTATTTTAAGTAATGTGGGATGATTTTTTCACTTAGAACATGGAGGTGTTTTTCCTCCAATTTTCAAGGTAGTCTATGAAGTTTGCCTCTCTTGTCTATTATCACTTCTGCCCCATGGCTCCAACAGCTATTACAGAGTTAGTTAGAAAGCTCTGAAAAAGAGACAAACCTCTTTAAATTACACATAAATGGATATTTCCCTGTAACTAAAAGGAATCAAAGACACCAAACGAAAAAATACAATGAATGTGCTTTAAGCAATTGCACTCAGAGAGAATTTTTTGCAATTAATATATCAAATACATCAACTTTTATGTAAGCAAATGTTCAGTTCCGTGGAGGTGACAATAGAGCAAGGACTGTCATTAGGCACAGAAAGAGAACCAACTAGGGACATAAAAACAAGAAAATTAAACAAGGTTTCATATAGGTATAGGAAACAATGCTTTTTTCTTTTTTTACTTTTTTCTTTCTTTCTTTTTTATTAAGGTATTATTCATATACACTCTTATGAAGGTTTCACATGAAAAAACAATGTGGTTACTACAATTACCCATATTATCAAGTCCCCTCTCACACCACAATTCACTGTCCCTCAGTGCAGTAAGATGCCACAGATTCACTATTTGCCTTCTCTGTGCTACACTGTTTTCCCCGTGATCCCCCACACCATGGGTACTAAACATAATACCCCACAATCCCTTTTTCCCACCCTCCCCACCCACCCTCCCGCACCCCTCCCCTTTGGTAACCACTAGTTCCTTCTTGGAGTTTCTGAGTCTGCTACTATTTTGTTCCTTCAGTTTTGCTTCATTGTTATACTCCACAAATGAGGGAAATCATTTGGCACTTGTCTTTCTCTGCCTGGCTTATTTCACTGACCATAATATCCTCCAGCTCCATCCATGTTGTTGCAAAAGGCAGGATTTGAGGAAACAATGCTTTTTAAAAAAAATCTCTCTTAGCAGCTCCTGGATAAATGCTGCATCAATACCCTAAATATAAGAATTAGTAGTAAACATTAGGACTACACAGTGGTTGTGTAGCTTTAATGAATTGCAGTTAAACCAATTTCATGTGTGCTTAAATTTACAGGCATCCCTCTTATTGTGCTTTGCTTTACTGCACATCACAGGTACTTCATTTTTTACAAATTGAAGATCTGTGGCAACTCTGAGTTAAGCAATTCTATCAGCACCATTTTTCAATGTTATTACAAAATATGTTTGCGTCTTTGCATCTTTAGCAATTCTCACAATATTTTGAGCTTTTCCATCATTATTACATATGATCAGTGACCTTTGATGTTACTATTGTAATTATTTGGGAGTACCACAAACTACACCCATTTAAGATAGCTAACTTAATAAACGTGTGTGCTCGACTTCACTGACCGACCATTCATTCCCCTGTCTCTCTCCTACTTGGGCCTCCCCATTCCCTGAGACACTACCATATTGAAATTACACCAATTAATAGCCCTATAATGGCCTCTAAGAGTTCCGTTAAAAGGAAGAGTTGTACGTTTCTCATGTTCAATCAAAAGCTAGAAATGATTAAGTTTAGTGAGGAAGGTATGTCAAAAGCTGAGGTAGGCCAATCTAGGCCTCTTGCACCAGCTAGCCAAGTTGTAAATGCAATGGAAATGTTCTTGAAGGAAATTATAAGTGCTACTCCAGTGAACACACAAAGGAGAACAGCCTTATTGTTGATACAGAGAAAGTTTTAATGGTCTGGATAGAAGCCCAAACTAGACAGAGCACTCCCTTAATCTAAAGGCTAATCCAGAGCAAGGCCCTAACCCTCTTCAATTCTAGGAAGGCTGACAGAGGTGAAAAAGCTGCAGAGGAAAAGTTGGAAGGTAGCAGAGGTTGGCTCATAGGTTTAAGGAAAGGAGCCACCTCCATAACATCAAAGTGCAGGTGAAGCAGCAAGTGCTGATGTAGAAGCTGCAGCAATTTATCCAGAAGACCTAGCTAAGATAATGAATGAAGGTGGCTGTACTAAACAACAGATTTTCAATTTAGATGAAACAGCCTTCTATTGGAAGAAGATGCCATCTAGGACTTTCATAGCTACAGAAGAGAAGTCAATGCCTGCCTTTCAAGTTTCAAAGGACAGGCTGACTCTTTTGTTAGGGGCTAATGCAGCTGGTGACTTTTAGTTGAAGCCCGTGCTCATCAACCCTTCTGAAAATCCTAGGGTCCTGAGAGTCATGCTAAATCGAAGCAGACTCATGGACACTGAGAAGTGACTGGTGGTTGCCATGGGGAAAGAGCTGGGGTGGGTAGGTGAGGAGGGTGAGGGGGGCAAAAGGGCACAAAATTCTCAATTATAATAAAAGCTGGTCATAGGGATGGTAGTGAAGCATGGAGAACATAGCCAATGAGTCTTTAACATCTTCCTATGTTGACAGTAACTGCACTAGTGGGGGTGAGGATTTAATAAGGTAACTGTCGAACCACTGTGTTGTATACTTGAAAGCAATATAAGATTACATATTAATGATAGTCAATAAAAAAAAGTAGGAGACAATCCATTTAAATATGAAGTAATTCAACCATCAAAAAAAAAAGTTATGCTAAATCGACTCTATAACTGGAACAATAAAGCCTGGATGACAGTACATCTGTTGACGACATGGTTTCTGAACATCTTAAGCCCACTGTTGAGACCTACTGCTCAGAGAAAATGATTTCCTTCAAAATATTACTGCCCACTGACAACGCACCTGGTTGCCAAGAGCTCTGATGGAGATGAGCACACAATTCATGTTGTTTTCATGCCTGCTAACATCCATTCTGCAGCCTGTTGATCAAGGAGTAATTTTTATTTTCAAGTCTTATTATTTAAGAAATACATTTCATAAAGTCACAGAGCCCACAGATAGTGATTCCTCTTATGAATTTGAGCAAAACAAGTTGAAAGTTTTCTGGAAAGGATTTACCATTCTAGATGCCATTAAGAATACACATAATTCATGGAAGAGGTCAAATTATTAACATTAATAGGAGTTTGGAAGAAGTTGATTCCATTCCTCATGGATGACTTTGAGGGGTTCAAGACTTCGGTGAAAAAAGTAAATGCAGTTGTGGTGGAAATAGCAAAAAACTAGAAGTGGAGTCTGACAATATGACTTGAAATGCTGCAATTCCATGATAAAATGTGAATAGATGGGAAGATGCTTCTTATGGTGAGTAAATAAATTGGTATTTTGAGATGAAATCTACTCTTGGTGAAAATGCGAAAATTGTTGAAATGACAGCAAAGGGTTTAGATTATTACATAAACTTAACTGATTAAGCAGTAGTAGGGTTTGAGAGGATTGACTCCAATTTTGAAAGTAGTTCTGCTGTGGGTAAAATGCTGTTATACAGTATTGCATGCTACAGAGAAATCGTTTCTGACAGGTTAGAGTCTATTGGTGGGGCAAACTTCATTGTTGTCATATGTTAAGAAATTGCTACAACCACCCCAACATTCAGCAGCCACCATCCCAATCAGTCGGCAGCCGTCAACGTGGAGACCCTCCACAAGCCAAAAGGTTATGACTTGCTGATAGGCCAGATGATGGTTAGTATTCTTTAGCAACAAAGTATTCCTTAATTAAAAGAAGTATTTTTTTAGACCCAATGTTATTGCACACCTAACAGACTACAATATAGTATAAATATAATTTTATATGGATTGGACAACTAAAATATTAATTTGACTCGCTTCATTGCTATATTTACTTTATTGCAGTAGTCTGGAACCAAACTTGAAATACACTCTGAGGTGTGCCTGTATTTAGAAAACTTAAAAAAAAAATTAGTCTATAGTATTTTTTTCTCAACTAATATGTTCTGTTTTTTGTTCAAAAATCCACCTCAATGATGTTTTCTCTACCGGTGCAGTAGTGGTACAGCACGGCCAGACAAAGTAAAAACATTCCTCTTACAGATGCCTAGGAAGCAGATGTTATCTCTGCCTAGGGATACTGCGTGTTCCCCTAGAACTTCTCATTCAGCAATGCTTCAACCAGTGCCTTTATGGTCTTTATCAGACAATATATTTGAAAGCAATTTCTATTAATAGAGTCAGGGGAATCCAAGTACATATTTTCTTGGATATACATAGGTCAATTGTTTGATAAATGTAATCACCCTGAAAATGAATGGAAACCATACAGATAAAAAAATATACAAAACTACCAAAATCTCTTCACACATATTTTGTGAAAATAAATTATTACTTGTTATCACCTTGTGGTTATAGTGGGTAGACAAAACAGGAATGGGATATAAACCAAGAGAAAGTAATACAGAAGTAATAGCTGAGAGAACAATGCTGTTCTAGGAAATGTATTTACAGTTAGTAGCAATTAAAGGTTGAAGCAGGAACAGAAATGGCCACTCTGAGATCAGAGGCTGGTCAAGAGATACATCTCATACTGGTGTCCAGAGGGAAGAATGTCTTCTTCAGGGTGCGGCCCTCCTCCTCCTCTTGCACACAGAAAGATTAAATGTAACTCCTTTCTGGAAAGAATCCTGCAACTTTCCCAAGAGAGCTAATGGCTCCTGTTCAACATTTTCAAGAATTTGGGTCATATGCCTGGATTGTAATAATTTATTTCTCTTTCTTCCATACCAGAATATGAGCTTTCTCAGGGTTAGAACAATATTTTAGTCATCCTGATATTTCTCAAGCCTCATAACGGTACCTATACTAGTGCTCACACAAATCTTTCCTACTGCTTGCTAAGCAAAGACCTGCATGAACACCGAAGTCTCTCTCCCCCTTAGTATTTTTTAAGGATTATCTTCTTTGTTCTCAGATTTATTGCAACTATGATAGACTACATCTGAATTATTTAGAATAAACATGTTAAAAGGCCCTTTACTTCCTGACCTCTTCCTGGTAGATGGAAAAAGCCAGACTTTTCCTCTAAATTGTATTCTGTTATTTCTGGGCACATTTCCTGGCTCCGTGTTCCACTATCTCCCTGTGTTTGGGATTAACATACTCATGTATGCAGAAATGGTTATCACATTCTCTCTCACAGTCTCTTAGCCTCTTCAAAGTTCCAATTTCTAGTTCTGAGATGATACAAAATAAAACAGTGTAGCAGAGTTGTTAAACCTTCAAATCACCAGAGTGAAGTCAGAATAGTGCCATTTTCTCAAAAACAGAATTAAATACTGAATTAAATGGGCAGGCTGTTATAATTAACTGTCACTGAATCAAAAATGTTATAGAAAATTAGGTTTTGGAAGGAGAGGTTAAAATATACCTGTTAATCTATCAAAATCAAAGTTGACTATCTCCTTGTATATTTGTGTGTATTGTGTGTGTGCTCCCACACAAATATATTTTTGGTGTGTATACACACACCCACATCATGCATATTTGTATAAAGAGCCACACAGGGTGCTGACTAGTAGACAGGTATTTTACATTAGCAAGTGGTTTTCTTTCTTTAAAGTGAGACAGCACCATATAGAGGAAGGCTTGGGTTGGCACACAGCGCATAGTGTTGGTCACTACTTAAATCTAGGGTAGGGTAAGAAAGGGAAATGTGGGAGGACAAAGGAATGCTTTCTCCAAAAATTTAACAGCATGTAGAAAATCCAAAAGCATAGGCAGGGCTTGGTCTAGAGGAAGGTTTTGTTTTTGTTTTTGTTTTGAATTCTGTATTCTTGACTCACAGATTGAGGGGAAGGGAAGGGAAAGTGGTGAGAGGCGATGCAGACCTCTGACTGTTGGTGCTGGACTGCTTCCTTCTTTTGGACACTGTGGCTTTCTCAGAGGTGGTGAAGGAGGAAACCCACTAAGGAGCAGGAATGGAAAGCAGTCGAGTCCCACAAACCCCGGGCACCTCAGATGTGGTGCTGGCAGGCCTCCACCTGGGGGCCATGGTCACAGCACCAGAGTGCCAGTCTCCCCAGGTTGGCTCAGAGGGCTCATCTGGTGAAGGCTGTGACAGGACGGGGGTGAGATTCAAATGGCGACATCCTGAGGTCGCACCCAAGGGCATTACATAAAGAAGGGAAAGTTCCCTCTCCTCTGTTTACCCAAATTTTTATACTTAAAATAAGGAGTCTTTTCATCCTCAGAAGTAATGACTTAAGGCAGTTATAAACAAAGTATCTGTTTGAAATTAAGAGTTTAGTCTGAATGGCTAGGGGGCAGCCTTATTTAGCAGTACAAATTATATCTAAATATGGAAAAAAACAGGTGGTCAGTGTAGAAAATTATGCTGAAAGATCTTTTTCTGTTGGCTGACAGGGCTGGCTCTTTGCAAGGAAAGGGAGCTCTGGTCAGTTATCAGGGAAAGGTTGTTTGAGGAGAAGATGTCAAGGAGATCTGGAATATTCTTTAGAGCCAAGGAACAGTCTAGTCTTTATTCGGCCAAGTTCTATTTTGAGTCTTTTGTTACTTTAATATTCACTGGCTTTGTGACATTTGGTTACATAGTATACGTGGCTCCTAATAACTTTCCATAACCACTATTTCTTATCATAAGAATATAGGACAAGTCATCTCAACTCCCTAGGTCCCCTCTGCTTCATCTATAAAAAGTGGATAATGATGATACAAGCCACTAATGGCTGTGAGAAGACTTTGATCAGAACATTCAAAATTAAAAATAAAATGTGATACAATGCACACATGCTGTTATTTTGGGGGAAAATCTTATTCTGATAAAAGTATTTGGAATGTCTAGTGAATATGGGTTTAAATCCAAAATAGTTTAATGTACTTGGAAAAGAGAAAAGTGAACCATAATTTAGATTGTAACATTTAAGCAGAGGTAACATGCAGTCCAAGATGGCTGTGATTTAGTAATGTCTTGGGTAGTGTGTATTGCTGTTGATAAAACTCAAGAAGGATAAAGTGACACATTGTATAGAATACGAGATTCAAGCCTCAAGTCTACCTTAAAGGTTAAAGAACCTAAGTTCTGAGACACAATTATCTGCTGTCATGTTACAGAAGGGCATAGGATGTGACTGGTCTGCTTGTCTGGTGTATAGAATCCATACAACTAACTAAGAAATGGGGGAGACTAATGAGGACAGGTGGTGACATCAGAAACTGGGGTGTAAGACAGATGTTTGCCTTCTTGGTTACGCGTGAGACAGACCACAAACTGCGGCCAGAGGAGCCAAGAAGATTCTCCTCCCTGAGAAGGGCCAGCAAGCAGTTAAGCTGCATTTGGCAGTAAAAATTATCAGCTAGATGGAAAACTCCCTTGATGCACACTGAACAGTAGGGTATTTTTCAGATATATCTGAATTTCATAGCAGTGTCTTTACTAATCAAAATAGTTCTCTCCCATTTGTAGTGAATCCCTGGAGGAACAGGCCCTCCACAGCCGCTCCAAAAGGGCTCTGCTCTAAGACCGCGTCTCCAGGAGACTCTCCTCCGCACAGCCACCCCGAAGGAGTGCACGCCTGCTAAACATCTTGGCGCCTGCGAGGCAGCAGGTAAGGGTCCTCCAGCTACTCTGGGATGTTGAACTCTCCATGGCATTTTAAAGCCAGGATTCTATGTATATCTATTCCCAACTTCCATTTCTACGGCTACTATGTATGTCTATTACTCTACTCAGAAAATGTTTATTAACGGTCTACCCTGTGTCACGCACATAATAAACAATGATGAACGCAGCCCTATCGTCATTTTCATTAGTCATCAGCCTTACAAGAAAAAAAGACATGAAATGATTCAAATGCCAAGGTTTACAAATACTCACCTCACTGACATCTTAAGCTCCATTTGAAGTTTACCTCCTCTAGCTGCTCTAGGGATGGGTACATGCCCAAGATCACCTAACCCTGGCGGGAAGGCTGGCCACACCAGATCCCCGGTGAGGTAGGGCTACCTAGTTCTTTTCCCACCACACCAGTGATTTTCAAAATTTGTTTTCATTTAACTTGAATAGTAGAACTCTGCTTAAATTACATATTATTAGAAATCTCAGTATAAAAATAGATAAAAGCAAAAGTTTTCCACTAGAATCAGGCCCAGAGTCTGCCAGGTGCCTGTCCTCACCCCTCTGGTGGTCACCATGTCAGTCAGGGGCACAGTCGCCCAACTCCTGGGGACAAGGTTCTGCACAGCTTCTCATAGAAAGGTCAAATGGGATGGAAGATCTAAAACACTTAGAAAATATCAACTGTGCTCTTGGTTCTGGCTGATGGGCTGCACACTTTTCCCCCAGCCCTGCCCTTTCAGGTGCGGAAACCCTAATCTCTACTGTGAGGGTGTCTGCAGGCAGGACCTCTGTGAGATAATTAGGTCTGGATGAGGCCCTGAGGGTGGAGCCCCTGAGGGCCCATGATATTAGTGTCCTCTGTGAGAAGCGAAGAGGCCAGCCCTTACCCCAACAGGAGGTCACAGTGAGAAAGGCGCACCTGTCTGCAAACTAAGAAGAGGGTCTCTCACCTTGATCTTAGACTTCCCAGCCAAGAACTGTGAGAAATAAATGCCTGTTGTTTAAGCTGCCCAGCCTTCCGTATTTCCATTGTAACAGCGCAAACTACCACACTGACTGAGGCAGGTACAGACTAAGTTGTATTGTGTTTGCACTTAGCTGAAAAATGGACTGAAGAAAGGAAGGAGTGCACTAAACCAGAGGAAGAAAACACATTCATTTTGTGCTATTAAAAGTTGCATAACCATTATTTTCTCCAAAGCAAGTTTTTATAAAAATATTTTAATTTCAGAAGTTTTCAACCTTTGCATGCTGATCATGTCTACAACTACTGTATTAATATTGCAAAGAAACTCAGAAGCCCCAAATTAAATTTGAAATCCTAAGTATATATACTCCTGGGGGAAAAAAAAGAAACGCCAAGAGAAGGACAAAATAACAAATTGATGTGACAGAGTAAACCAGGAAAACAAAAAGGTGTTTCTGTAAAGCTTTAATTAACATGTTAGTCAAAACGAAAAAATTTCTAAATAATGTAGGTCCTTGTTTGTTTTAAAACGAAGAGACTTTTCATTGTCTCTAATCATTGAGCTCTTTTGTGTGAAAATTTAAACTGAGCATTAGAATACATGTTGTACATAGTATAAATTTATATTGGACACTGCTTGTTAGAGGATGAGTAGACATTCATTGTCAAATTCCTTTACACATAAATATATCCCCAAACCCTTTGTTCTTGTAAGAGAGCTCTTTATGCATCCTTTTTCTCTCCCTCAAATGAAATAGAAGAATGTTTTGAGTATTTTGGTACTTTATATTCCACAGGTGTCCCAATAAAACATTTTAAATTGTGAATATAAACATTGATGATGGTGTTCTAATATTAGTTTACATAGTGTGGGTGGCCCCTAACAACTTTCCATAGCCAATATTTGTTATCAGAGGAACTATTAGTATTTGTTATCAGAAGAACTATTTATTATCCTCCACAAATATTTTTAGTAGTGTCCTCTGAATATGTTACAGGTCTTAACTCTAAATTAATTTTCTGTGGTCTTGGGGATGTCTCTGCTCCTTGGTTCTGAGTTCATGCAAAATAGAAGGACTTCCTCTAGGAATGTCCTTTTATTGCTCTCCTCAGAGAGGGCCGAATGAATGCCACAGTCCTTAAGCTGGGCTCTGAAGTACCAGAAGGATTTTAAAACATCAAGGATGATTTTTCTTACTATTTTCATCATATGTATCTCTACTTTTGAAAGAACACCATTTGTTAGTAGACCAGTTCAAATCACATTGTCAAGCAATATAGCACATTGTGATTCCTCTCCATCACTATGGGCTGAAAGGTAACTTCTGCAGTAGGTAAACTCATCTAGCCACTCACCATGTTCTGAATACACATCATCTTTGTGGCGCATTGACCATCCTATTATTCCAGGACTTCTCATTGGAATGTACCTTTCTCTTTTTCAAATTTTGCCTGCTCTTCAGGTGCTAACTAGATACTTCTTCCTCTGTGAAGTTTCCTTAAATGCATATGCCAATCTTCTACTTACCATCTCTTGATGGCTTCTGCTGCCTTTGAGATACAATTCCATCTCTACAACATGACATACAGGGCTCTCTGAGATATGGCTCCTGCCTCTAGCCTCATCTGTGAATGCATTTTAACAGATAATTAATAATAATTTATAATGAACTAGGCAGTGGGCCAAAATAACGAATCTGACAGACAAGGTTTCTTTCATCACAGAACTTGCATTCAGATAGATGATAGGCAAGTAAACGGACATACTGAGAAGATAATATCAGATTGTGATGTAAAGAAAATAAATCAGGAATATATAAGAGTTGAGAAGAGGATAAGGAAGATGTGTGTTTGAGAAAAGGACATTCCAACAGAGCCTGCATGTTACAGTGTCAGCCAAGTGAGAATCCAAAGGAAAAGACTGCAAAGAGGAATAGCAAGTGGTAAAGGCAGGAGTGTTAAGTAAGATATATGGTTGCAGATGAGCTCAGAGAAATAAGCAGCGTCTTATTGGCTAGGCAATGTAGAATTTGGATTTTCTTCTTAGTGTATTAGGAAGGAAACTACAGAATGGTTTTAAGCAGAGGAAATCATGCTCTGACATATTTTTAAATGATTATTTTTGGCTGCTGTGAGAAGAATGGATTTTAGTGTTATAAAATAGAAGCTGGGAGTGGAAGCCATTGTAGTAGTAGCTGAATCTCCAGCCAGTCCTACATATCTTTTTGTTTTTTTCCCAGATGTAATTTGTAGAATGGTTTTTCCACTAACACAGAGGAGTTAGAAATGGAATTCCGTTTCATGGGTAAAGATACTTCTTTGAATAGTGATGTTCTAGTGATGTGGAAGTCAAAGGAGATAAATGTTTTAAAAATGTAGCAATATCAGTTGTGTTAAATGTAGCATTCATTCATCCACAAAATACTGGTTGAAAGTTAACATGTATCAGGCACAGTGCTAATTTCTGGGATTAGAGAAGTGCAAAAATAATAGCTAAATAATACTAGCAATAACTAAGATACATAGAACATCTACTATGTGTTAACGCTCCACACACTCTACATGTATCAACTCATTTCTCCCACAACATCTCTATGAACTATATGTTATTATTTGCCATAGTGACTAGAACAGAGAGGTTAAAGATTTCCCCACAGTCATTCAGCTGGTACGTGGAAATACAGGGTTTTGAACCCAGGGAATCTAGCTCCACAGCCTTCACTCTTATCATCTATTCCATAAAGCCTCTTTGGGACATAAAACAGACTTAATTCTAATTTTCATGGAACCTACTACCTTGTCATTAAGATAAAATTAAGAAAGATTATAAAGAAATGTGGTATTATTAGCCAATGGTCATGGACTTTGCAAGAGTAAAATTTTTGATTACCTGAAATATAGACAGTCCCTTAATAATTCAGGAGTTAGGAAAGAAAAGAGATGTGAAGACACAAGAGCAATGGATTTGGCCATTTAAAGAAAAAAAGTCATAAAATGGGAGAAAGAACTGGAAACAAAATTTTCTTTAAGAATGGATGGATCTGAAAAAAACTGGAGCTATAATAAGAATTTCAGTTGAAAAGTAAGAATAAAGAATTTTTAAAATAGGAAGAAATAATATATGCAGAAGTCCCTCAAGGTGGGGATACTCTAACTTGAGGTAAAGGAACTGTATTTAGGACAGGAAAGAAAATTTTGTCAACTAGGTTTTGAAGCAAAGAGCAAGGAGGAGGGGATAGGGAGGGTAACTAGAAATAAAGTGAGGTAAAAATTATGGATAGAATGAGTAATAATTCACATTATATGGCCATATTAAAAAAACATCGTATGGGACATGAAAACATACATAACAAAGTAAAATGGTATTGGAGGTCCACATAGGTACGACATCATTTATTCCTTGGCGAAACAATACTGTAAGTTAATATCAGAACCATCTTGATTATAATTTGTCACATTACATAGAAATATTCATACTTAAATTGAGTATTTTGAACATTAATTATAGAGCACACCATCACATATGTTCAGCTCTTCTAATTTTGTTTTGAGATTGTCTTTATAAAACATCACAGTTAACAACCCCTCTAGCCATTCTCAAATAGAGCCAATCTAGTTGAGATGCCCGGTAATTTTAATCAATATCAGACTCAAGTAAGAAATCTTAACAACAGTGCTTTAGAAGGGATTATTCTGGTACGGAATCATACTTGCTACTCACCTAGGACTTGGGGAAACTTAATATTGTCCATGTGCCTAATACATGGCCACATGTATAGACTACAACTGAATATATGTAGCTCTGAGTTGACTATGAAGTAATGAAGTAATGAATGAATGAATGAATGAATATAGAAGTAATAAGAGAAGGGACTGAGGGAGAGTAAAAATGCTACAAGAACTCCTCCATAAACCACTGTTACTGGTGATACGTGCACCAGTGTGTCTGAGCACTCATTAATCCACTGGGGTTAGGTGTCACGCATCCTCGTCAAGAACAGGTGTTGGCATCACTCACAGCTCATTCATCATCAAGCTGCAGCACTGCTAACATATGCTGCCTTAGTGTTAATTGTATTTGTTTTTACAATCAATGTTGTTCTGCCTTTCATCATGCCAAAGAGATGAATACTAACTGAGGAGAAACAAACCTGGAGGATCATATTATTTACTTACCCAGGTTCAAGTTCTCCTCCCCCATCCCCCAAGGCAAATTCCCATGTCTGAGACCTGTGGAACCTCAAAGATTTCAAATTCAAGATTTTGAGATAATTCAAAAGTACAGAGAAAGCATTATTAAAGAATTATACTCAACATGAATCAACTGGAGAACTCCTGGTTAAACCCTTAAATTCTGATATTGATTGCATGTCACTGATTTAACTATAGATCACTGAATCATTGACATTCTATTTAACAGACACTATTTAAAGATTAAGATTTAAAGACAATTAAATTTGAATTATAGACAGCCAGTTTTGCTGTTCAATTGTTAAGGTATAAAATCAGAATAAAATTTTTAGCTTTTCAGCAAAACCAGGGTTCATTCAATCAGATCTATACAGCAATATGTCACATATATTCATTGATTAACTTCTGTCTGATTTAATGAAAGGACTCAAATACAGAATTTCTCCCCTCCACCACAGCTGTAGTTTTCATTAAACTTATCACTTGACTTCAGCTTAACAAATGAGAATCTGTTAATTAAGTAGTTCATTCAGAATCTCTAATTTGCCATTCATGTACCAACTGTTAGTTCTTAAATAGATTTCCTAAAACGTTTAGAGAAAGTTTCTTTTTAAATGTTTACCTTATTTTTTGTCCTTATGTCAACACAAGTTTTGCTAAGAAAAAGTAAATTTTAATGCAAACTCTTTGCAAATATGATGTTATAAATTTGAGTAAACAACAGAGGCTTTACAACCAAGTAATTTTAGCAGTTGTTATTGTTTAGTAGTTGCTACTGTTCTCTGGGTTTTTGTTTTTGTTCTGTGGTGTGTATGTGTGATAGGACTAGGGCTGAGTTAAGGTTGTACTCCTTTCTCACTTAAGTTTTTTTGCCAAGCCTTGCTCATTGTGCTATTTTTTTCTTTAGGATTCTGACTTGGATTCCACTCTGTGGCTTTTGTATTTGACTTTCAGGTCTCTGATTGTAGCCAATCTATTATCTTGTTATTCTTTTTGTCTTTACTGTGGGCTGGTATAATTTGTTCTTGAGAGAAAGAATTGTTTATTTGATAACTTCTAGTATCTTGATTTCCCTTTTCTGTTAAGTTTTTCACAGTGATATCCCTTCTTTTATAGTCTAATTTTATTAGAATCTTCTTTCTAAACTATAATTATTTTTATTTACTCTTTAAAATCTTGAATCTTATAGTTCTGTCTGCAAGATTCTTTTGATATTAAAATCATTTTTTATTTTTGTCCAAATGGCATGCAAATCACTTCTAATTGTTTGTCTTAAATTATTCGAGCATTTATGAAGACTCCAATTTTATTATGTTGAACTGTCAGGCACTTGGGAGTGGTGATAAGCACATAAACTTTGGACTCATGTTACTCAGGTTCAAATTCTGGCTCTTTCATTATTAGGGACCAAAGGCAGGCTGCCCAAGATATACCATTTTGACATGCAGATTATTTCAGAGTTGAGAACAATCAAGGCCCAAAAGACTTTGAAGGCCCAATGAAAGAAACTTTGACCTCCCCCACAAACTGCATAAAAAGAATTTAGATAGAGGAACTACTCCAGGAGGAGAGCTATCACTGTAGATAGCTATATTATTCTGTAAACTAGGTGTGGTAGGTCAGGAGAGATGTGGCATAGTCTGTTAAAATTTCTCTTTGGGCCACCTCATTGTTTCTGTGTGACCATCAAGTATTTTGTTTACTCTTTTCATATTCCTGTGAATTATTTCCCTTTTCCTTTGAAGTTTCAAACCCCTATCCCCTTCTCCTTGGTTCAGGATGACATATATACCTCATTGCTCTTGACTGTCTTTGGAACCCATATTTATGGCTTCCCCGCATGTTAAACTTTGATTTTCCCTTGTTAATCTGTTTTATGTCAGTTTGATTCTCAGACCAGCTAGAAGAACCTCAAGGGGTAGAGGAAATTTCTTCCTCCCCAACAGTGCTGAAAGGTAAATCAAGGTGAAAATAAGAGTTTATTCGAGTAAAAACCGATTCCACTGAATGAGGCAGTGAGAAACCAGAAGCGGTTAGGCGCACTCCATGAATATGAACTAAGGAAGCACTTTCACAGAAAAGGTGCAGAAACAAAAAAATAAGTTATTTCACTGGCTATAGCTCAAGCAGTTGCCTTATTTGGGAAAGCCTAGTTGAATGTTTATGATTGGTTTGTCCATGAGTTTTGATTTCTTAACCCGTGAGGCATTTCAGGCTTAAATTTTAGTTTGCTTACGTAGGCTTCTAAGGCATTAAAGCCACCTCTGACTAATGGCCTCCTTGTTTAATTAATGTAACACTATCTTTGTATCCTTGGGCATATTACTTAATCTTAGTTTCCTCCTCTGCAGATGGAGGTGATGCTATAATCAAATACAGGACTGTTGAGAAGAAACAGTTAGTTAAAATATGTGAAGCACTGAAAACAATGCCAGTAAGGTAAGTTTATCATTGAAAGTATTTCCTTAGCTTTAAGTTTTCTGACATCACCATTATTTCATTATTATTATGTCAAGGATAAAACACTTTATGTAAACCTGTGTGTACATGCATGCATGTGTGCATGTACACACACATGCATATGCTACTCAGTGTTTTGAAGCTTACCATTTAGAAATCCAAAATTCTCTCTTAAATTCCAGGGTGGGGTGTGTCTCTGCTTGTAACCCAATACTTCACCTCACCTCTGTGTGTCCTTTGTTTGCAGTCCCAGAGACCTGAATTTTGCTTAATGAGACTCAGTGCTCTCTGGAAAGATCACTTACACTAACAGGGATGAGAAGCATGGAATAGGGGGTAGTAGACTCAATATATCATGTCTCTAGCCTCCTCACAGCCCTTCATAGGACACAATAAGAGATTCCTTGCACCCAGAAGAGAAAACTGCCAATGTGGACAGGAAGGGTGAGTAATGGCGTACCCATATAAGCACATGTTCGCTCACCCTCCCCACACATTCAGACACCAAAAAATTTAGGCTGACTGGGGTATATGTAATTCTCATCCAACCTGTTTTCCTATGAAATTTAAGATTTTTAAACATATGGACACATATTCTAATTCTTTATATTAATGTTAAAATACTGCTATAATTGATAGCTGTCTAATTCCCTGCAGCACAATCATGCCCAAATTCAACCTAAATAATGCACTGTCTGTTTACCACTACTGGAAAAATGCTATATTTAAATGACAGGAAAAAATAACCCACATCACTAAGTTAAGAGTGAAGCATTCTCTCCCACAGTCCTTGAATTGAACTCTGAGTTTAGCCATCTTAATACAAATCACATCATGTGACAATAATGTTGGCCTCTTCACTTTGCATATACTACAAAACCAATAATTAATAACTAGAAAATAATTTTAGCAACTTGGTGACTTTCTTCTATTATGTTGCAAATACATTTACCACCCAAGGCTATTATAACCCCAAGAGCATGGAACCATGACTAGTTAGTCTCCATAATCTAGACTGATACATGCTCAGTATGTATTTATTGATCAGGAGAATGGGAGAATAAAATCATGCAGGTTCCCAGACAGATCTCAGTGGCCACTAACTTCTTAAAGAATTGCCACAGTAATTACTAGTGTGGTTGTTTTTGTATTTGCTTTTCTTGTTGCATTCATCTTCACCTTCGTGAATCCTACTTCATATTTTCACGTTCTCCTATTATTCACAAAGCATGTAAATATGAGGTATGGGTTTATTTTGCTAGAAGAAATTTCACATGAAAATTTGAGATTTGTGAACTGATTCGATTTGCATTAACTGAAGTTTTTATAAAATATTTAGAAGCTTACCCATGCCTTGCATTTAATGTGCTTGATATTAATTCTTTCCTAGTTCCTTTCTGAAAGTCTCCATGTTTCATAGTAGCTTAGAGAAGGAGGTCTGATTATTCCAAAAGTGACACATCTTGGTAGAAAGTAGGGTTTGACAGAAACAGAGTCAGTTGTCAGTTCAGCATTTTCCATTCAACAAGGTTGACATTATTGGCAATAGCCCTTAGGCACTGTATCATTGTGTTAAAAAGAACTACAACTTTTTTCTCATTTTTATTTCCTTCTTTTTTGCAAATATAAAATAGTTCTAAAATAAAAGGTAGTTAATTTTTGTTTTATCTGAACATTATTTTCCCCTCTTTTAGATGTTTTATATTGAGAATTTGTATTCCCCACTTCTGCATGCTTCCCTCCTTAACTCATAGCCATGGCTTTATAGAAAGAGCCAATCCATTCAATGTAAGTAATAAGAAACAGAGATAGAAATATTAACTTAGTCCAAAATCTATGCCTTCTTTGATTTTTACTCTAGAAATGATGTAGCACAGCGTTTCCAAAGATGGAGGGAAGAGAGGATTAGACTACTTTTCAAATTTATAGTATGCATTACACATTTATATTTTAGCTATCAAAGACTGTAATGTGTAATATACATCTCACCAAGACAAAGTGAACATTATTAATGAAGAGAGATTTGACTTTGTTAAAAAAGGGGGGATTACATTTTCTGAGAACATTTCTGGCTGGCCTTATTAATATGAATTCTATATGGATGGCACACAAAATCTTAAAATCTCTACTAACTGACAAGTATCACAAACAATGCCTTCCAATTATCATTTAAACACTAATAAGTATGGAAGTAAAGTAATATGTATGAAATCACTTAATATGGTACTAGGTCATATATAATATTACAGACACTTTGATTTGGAGATAGAAGGTTAACAAGTATCATAATAGACTTGAGGAAAAGGAAAAAGAAAACTGATTTAGAAGGATTACACAGGATTTCCAAGATAAGGGGGATAAAGGAGACCAGAAGAAAAAAAATTAGAGTAAAGTGAAAGTCAGCAAGCAAGATAAGAGAAAAAGTAAACAGGTGAATAAAATAAGAAGGTTGCTTTTGAAATCTCTAGTGGGTCCATCATGTTTCATCTTATTTTATCTCCAAAGGCAAAAAACTCTGAATGCCTGATTATCCATCTCTTAAATAGCAGTAAAAAAGAATACTGTGTCTTTAAAAAAAATCTTTCATATATATATATTATTCTTGAAGTTAAGACACTTACAAAGAGCTTAGGATAAAGGAATTTTCCTTTGAAAATATTCAAATAAATGTTGGTTGCTATTAATTATATTACCTACACATATTCTCATTTATCTTCAGCATGGGACAATATTCACTGATGAACATTTTCTTGTTAGCTACTTTTATTTTTTCCACTGTCTTTGTATCAATAAAATGCAATTTATTAAAGTAAGTTAGTGGTCAGAAAAACATTAATTTGATCAAAATGAGTCGTATATCATTTGACTCCAGGCTAAATATACATACATATATATATATATATATATATATATATATATATATGCATCCGTGTGTGTTTGTGTGTTTCTGTGCATGATAAGAACACAGAGGTCCATGGAACAACCTTTGGTGTACACAAACACACTCCAAGGAAAAAGAAGAGGGACAGCGACAGGGACAGTGACAGGGAGAGGGAGAAAGGGAGAGAAGGAAGAAAAGAGAAAGAGAGAAAGAAACCCTAAACTGTTTTTCAAATAGCTTTCTTTGTCAGTTTCCACTTGCCTATTACATGTTTGGACTACTTGGAAGTCTTCATAAAATCAAGTTGAAATCCTTACTGTTTTGATTTGTAGCTTCTTAAATATTAAAGGTTACTATCTAGGGAGATTCCATGTTGTATGGCAAAAACTACTAAAAAAAGGACTTTCAGTAAAGTCTACATGTCGAAGAATTAAAATTTCTTGGAACACACATAAAAATACAGAGATTGAGAATATTTGTTTTAAAATGAATTCTGATATTTTGCACTTTCAACTACAAAATTCTCATTTCCCCAAACATTAATGGACATATTAAATATTAAAATAGAAATATCAGATTAAATCTGTAGCTCCACACTTATCTTTCTCACTTATAGCTTGATTCTACTGTTATTGAAGTTTAAAAATTATTTAGGGTGAATTGCAGTTTTTATTTTGTCCTTCTCCAGTTAACATTACAATATCTGGTGTCTCAAACTAAAAATCACAATTTCTTTAATGCTGCTGTTAATCTCTTTTCCCAAAGCTTTTGTGGATAGAATGGGAGAACCAAATTGAAATTAATCACGAGAAAAAAATCAAAAGCAAAGCCAGGGTAGAGCCAAAAATAACGTAAGCAGGTCCTCCGGCACTCAATCTTCCTTAAGTGTTCCGCCAGTGCACTCTCAATGTGTATATTCAATTACTATCAAGGGACTGTAAATTATGTGACACATTTGGAGTAGTCTAATGTCCACCAGGGAAATGAAAGAGATGCTGCAATGATTTCCATTTGCTCACTGACTTTGAACTTACACTACCAATGGCTCTCACTTGACTGAATTTTCTGCTTGAAAGATTTACACTTATATGTCATAAATAAAAAAGATTATCTACAACTATATAAATTTTTTTCATATGGCTTTTCAGCTTGGTGAATGAGCATTTCACTGTATTCCTAATACTTCAGTTATGACCAGTTAATGGTTTTACAGCTCTTGTATTCTTCTGTCTTGCAAAGCTGTCTCCAGCTTTCTCTCTGCACAAGCAGTAAGTCAGGGCCTTTGGGAATTGTATTGTAGAAAGCCTTGAAGTGGAGGGAGGTAAAGAAGGAGCTGCCAATCAGGCCCAAGGGTTTTGTTCATTTCAAAGATAATGTAAAAGGCAACCATCAGCCTTGTGGATGAGGCTTCCGATTTGCCTCTTAGAAGACTATTAGGACCCAGCTGTTCGATTGCTTCTTCCATCCAGAGATTACAGGGAACACTTCTGCAGCTACCAGTTGGTACAAAACATCCCCCTGGTTCTAAATTCCACTTATTCTGTGAGTTACATGTCCATACTTCTGGAACCTACAAGTTTTGAGTCTCAGAATTTAACACAGACTTTGAATTATATTTTATGTATATATTCAATGCCTGCTCTGAGCTAAATTGAGAGCTTTTGTGGAAGACACTCTAAGTTCTTTGTTTTGAATGCCAATAATATTTTTAACAGAATAACCATCTCCCAAAATGATTATAAAAGAACTGAAATGTGAAGTTCAATGCTATCATTTTATAACTGGGGACATGCAGAGTCACAAATTGATTTACTCAAAGTTACATTATATTTCGATGCCAGATTTACTCTGATGAATAAGTAATTTTTACCTTCCTATCCACTAGCCTATGTATTCTCAGCTCTAAGAGTAGTCAAGAACACCTCAAGAGTATATTGGTCCTTGTTTTGGTTTATTTTTTGGAATATTATTAAATCATTCCACTTGAAATTCAAGGTGTAAACAAGTTTCCAGAATGATCAAGATTAAGAACTCAACTAAATTTAATCAACCTGGGTAAGAATTTTACACTTTCTCATTGAAGGCGCAGAATTAGGAAATTGAATTAGGGAAGTTTTAATTTATAAAATAGTGACTTTATATTCAACACAAAGCATCACAATCATTATCTGTTATCAATGATAAAATCCTCCTTCAGTCTATACAGAGCATATAAGAAGGGCAGCTCCTTCCAGAATCAATCTTATTCATCTCCTGTAAATAGACAGGGGCTCCCTAATTTGTTTTAGACACTCCAATTCAGAAAAATAGGACTGTGGTAAAATTATGTTATTCATAATATACTCTTTTATTTCAACTCACCTCTTAAAGGAGTAAAACGAGTCCTTTATTTTTCTAATATTACATGGCATATGCCACACAACTACATTTTAGCTTATTTTCCAGATGATGGTCATTCAATTCCTTTTACAGTAGAGGCAAAACAAAACTTGCAGACACACAAAACTTGTGTCTTGGAAATATGAAGTCCTTGTTTAAGAAGCGTATATATATATATATATATACATATATATAGTTTTTTTGTATATGGACATCTTCAGTTTAGTATCTAAAGTTTCCAATTTTTAGTCTCCATTAAATATTAAAATGATAGCTGAAAACATTATAGTGAATGAATTAAAAGTGAATCTTATAACTGTCTTCCTCAATATCATTAAAAATTATAAAATTATTAAAATTATTAAATTTAAAATTTAAAAATTTAAAGTTATATAGCCACTCTAATCATATATACAACATGAATTCTTGCAATTATACAATCAAGAATGCAAAATAAAATTATTTTAAATTAGTGAGCTCATTAGTTACATATCAAAAATTTCACATTTATATTTTAGTCTTTTCAAGTTGTCTGGTAAAATGTTTTTGTTTACTTTTACTAAACATTGAAAAGAAACTTACAAGAACTAGAAAATATTGAGAACCGTTTAAATCTGGAAATTTCACATTTCCAAAATTTCATTGGTAAATCATACCAGATTTAATCCAGAAAATATGCACAGTCTTTCTAAATACATTATTTGGCTTTTGGATCTATTTCTTAGTTTAGACTAGGCTTAGACTAGAAAGTATGGTTAACTGGAAAGAAAAACATTATTCAAAAGTAGCCATCCTCAACAGGTTCAAATTTTACAGAACATACAAATATGTGTGGTGAAATGAATCTTTCAAACATGGACATTTTATAAAATGATGGCAGAGAAGATCACTGGAAATGATAAAATATATTTAGGACATGCCATAAAAATATATCACAATAACGTGTTCTACAGTATTAAACACATCATTAAAGGATTGAATTCTAGGTTCCTTCCAATGTTCTAATTGGCACTGTTCCTGTTTTCATTTATTTCATTTATTTCAGGACAGTTCTTATCCAAAGCCCCAAGTTTAAATGTGAAGAGAGTTAGAGTCAATCTATATTTGAATATTCTTCCTACTACCTTTAGTTTATGGTGTTAATTGGATTATTAATTTCCTCAATTTACTTTTTTACATGAACTTGTGCTAATATATAGTGATTTAAGAAAACCTAGTGAAAAAGACCATGTCTTAGGCTTATATCCAGCTCCCCACTCCCACCCCACCCCACTCCCAAAAAATAATGGCAATACTATTCTTCTCAAGGTTACTCATTCATTCAACATTATGAATGCAACTTTTTAAGCAGATAAAGTTATCATAAATTCTCATCTCTCTGTCAGAATTCAAGTCTCTGTTTACATTACCTGAGGTTATAGAAAGACAACTATTCTCCCTACAAACTAAACAGTAAAAAAAGAGAGAATGATAATCCAGAACCTTTCCTTTATTCAAAGACAGCTCTGACATCTTTAAATTCTCAAGATGTTCTTCCAAGACTCCCCAGGATCCACATCCTAATACTTGGTGTTATTTGCATGGAAAAATAACATACTTAATTGTGATGCATCTCTACAACCCTCCCCCTTACTAATATTTATCACCTACAAGTGCATAGTCACAGCAAACATTTAAGGCTGGGGACCCAGGGAAATAGTCTCTTGCTTCCTTAAAATCAAGGCCCTACAGAAGATTGAGTACACCCTAGTAAATTAGCTATTTACATACCTGGGAGACAACTCCATTACTAGGCATTACCTTTACATGACAAAGTGACAAATGAGAAAGCACTGATTCATTTTAGACGCTGACTTTTTGTTTTACCAAATTATCCAGGTGTGATCTGTATAAAATGTATCTGGAATCTATATGTTATCTGAACCTAAATTATCTTTTATTTATAAATAACTAACCAGAGATAATAAAAGTAAATAAATAAAAGATTACTATCTCAAATTCTCCACCAAGTCAACCAATGTCCATCACATGTTTCTACAATCAAAAAGTTGTTTTCTTCACCTTTAACTGATATATATTTGTACATTAATCACATGACCTGAAGATTTAATATTTTATTTATATTTCACAAATGGGTAAATACAGCCCAATACAATCCCAATAAAGTGGAACAGCATGGATAGGAGGGACCTGGAGCCCAACTAAAAATTTAATGTCCAAAATGTGTTTTGGACCAATGTGTTTTTGAAATAACAGAATTATAAGAATACACAAGATAAAGATGTTTTTACAGGAGAATTTTTAAGCTTTATAAGAATTCATTCCCTCCTCTTGTATGCAGACTTCTATCAAATGCATATGGAGTGTTAGACATGGAGCTAACAGTAAATTCACTTATAGATTTAATAAATTGAATGGTACTAAACATTTTAAAATCACTTAACAAGGGTGATGGCCAAGTGACAGCCAAGCACAGTTCAAAATGTCAAGTGCAATGTTTTGGGAAAATATTAAAACACATAAATAAATAGACATCTGTGAAATATTTTAAGACACTGCAGTCTGTAGTGGCAAGTTATATTAAAATATATATTTGTAAGCAAAATTCCTCTGATGTCCTTGAGATGCACATTTGAAAACACATTTCTGATGGACTCCATATGCTGTTCAACACTAATTACATAGTAGTTCTATTTACACAAAACTAAATAAGATGTCTCATTAGCATTAGATTAAATATGTGGAACCAATCTTAGTTTTCTTTCCTTTGTTCATCCACTAAGACACTGCCATTCTTCAAAGACATTTGATTCATTCATAATATAAAAGGACCATTAAAACAAAATAGTATTACTTCCTATCTCAAATCCAAAAGTGTTCTCAAAAGTCACTTAATTGTGGAAAGCACTTGATTAACTCTCAAGCCAAAGCAGTTTTCAAAAAAGAAGGCTATAATATGAAGCTTAATAAAAACATATATTTTGAGGTTCATTTACTGTAAATGAAATTTATATTTAGGTTAAACAGTACTCTAGAAATACCAAATAGGGCTTTCAAGGGAGGGGCCGCATTTCATAGGCAACTCTGAAGGGGTTGGGTTTATTTACAGTTACAGTTGCAGTTGATGCCATGTACTACTTTTTTTTTTGGTATCATTAATCTACAATTACCTGTGTAATATTATGGTTACTAGACTCCCACATCATCAAGTCCCCACCACATACCCCATTACAGTCACTGTCCATCAGCGTAGTGAGATGCTATAGAATCACTACTTGTCTTCTCTGTGTTTTACAGCCCTCCCCATGCCCACCCCACATTATGTCTGCTAATCGCAATGCCCCTTTTTCCCCCTTATCCCTCTCTTCCCACCCATCCTCCCCAGTCCCTTTCCCTTTGGAAACTGTTAGTCCATTCTTGGGTTCTGTGAGTCTGCTGCTCTTTTGTTCCTTCAGTTTTTTGCTTTGTTCTTATACTCCACATATGAGTGAAATCATTTGATACTTGTCTTTTTCGCCTGGCTTATTTCACTGAGCATAATACCCACTAGCTCCTTCATGTTGTTGCAAATGGCAGGATTTGTTTTCTTCTTATGGCTGAATAATATTCCATTGTGTATATGTACCACCTCTTCTTTATCCATTCATCTACTGATGGACACTTAGGTTGCTTCCATATCTTGGCTATTGTAAATAGTACTGCGATAAACATAGGGGTGCATATGTCTTTTTCAAACTGGGCTACTCCTTGGGGTAAATTCCTAGGAGTGGAATTCCTGGGTCAAATGGTATTTCTTTTTTTTTTTTTTAACTTTTAACCAACGTTTAAATTGATCCCTTTCACAGTAGCATCCCATAGCCCTTTGGATTAATTCTTCTAATTCATTAGCAGGCCTGAGCAGGCCTGTAACTGTGCTCCTCTAGCCAACAGACCTGTAAGAGTCACTTCTCCACCCCTGGCCATTTCAGCCCCCCATGGGCAAAGGGCCCTGCAAGCCTGGGAGTTGGGTCAAGAGACCCCAGCCTCTAGGTCAGTCTTCTTCCACCACTATGTCCTTAACTTTCTTAAAAATAGGAAGGTCAGTTATTTTTAAATTTTGAAGTAATCTCAAAGAAAATTTGCAAGTATGGGTCAAAGAACTACTACTGCCTTTATATTAAATGTGGTCATTTTGGACTCTGATGATTTAGGCTCACTGGAAACTTTTTCTTTCTGAAATTTCTCTAAACTTTGGGATTTTACATCCTAGGGACTTTCTGGAGACTTAGCTGTGGGAACCCTGGTTTCCCATGACATTTTTTTAATTAATTTATTTTGGTATCATTAATCTACAATTACATGTGCAATATTATGGTTATTGAACTACCTACTTCATCAGGTCCCCCCCACAAACCCCATTACAGTCACTGTCCATCAGCGTAGTGAGATGCTATAGAATCACTACTTGTCTTCTCTGAGTTGTACTGCCCTCCCCATGCCCCCCCAACAGTACATCTGCTAATTGTAATGCCCCCTTTTCCCCCTTATCCCTCCCTTCCATCCCATCCTCCCCAGTCCCTTTCCCTTTGGTAACTATTAGTCCGTTCTTGGGTTCTGTGAGTCTGCTGCTGTTTTTTTTTCTTTCAGTTTTTTTCTTTGCTCTTATGCTCCTCATATGAGTGAAATCATTTGATACTTGTCTTTTTCGGCTTGGCTTATTTCACTAAGCATAATACCCTCTAGCTCCATCCATGTTGTTGCAAATGGTAGGATTTGTTTTCTTCTTATGGCTGAATAATATTTCATTGTGTATATGTACCACAAGTTCTTTAGCTATTCATCTACTGATGGACACTTAGGTTGCTTCCATTTCTTGGCTATTGCAAATAGTGCTGCGATAAACATAAGGGTGCATCTGTCTTTTTGAAACAGGGCTGCTGCATTCGTAGGGTAAATACCTAGGAGTGGGATTCCTGGGTCAAATATTATTTCTATTTTGAGTTTTTTGAGGAACTTCATACTGCTTTCCACAATGGTTGAACTAATTTGCATTCCCACCAGCAGTGTAAGAGGGTTCCCCTTTCTCCACGTCCTTGCCAACATTTGTTGTTGTTTGTGCTTTGGATGTTGGCCATCCTCACTGGTGTGAGGTGATATTTCATTGTGGTTTTAATTTACATTTCTCTGATGATTAGCGATGTGGAACATCTTTTCATGTGCCTGTTGGCCATCTGAATTTCTTCTTTGGAAAATTGTCTCTTCATATCCACTGCCCATTTTTAATTGGGTTATTTGCTTTTTGTTTCTTTATATATTTTGGATGTCAACCTCTTATCAGATATGTCATTTATGAATATATTCTCCCATACTGTAGAATGTCTTTTTAGTCTACTAATGGTGTCTTTTGCTGTACAGAAGTTTTTCACCTTGATATAGTCCCACTTGTTCATTTTTGCTTTTGTTTCCCTTGCCCATGAAGAAGTTGCTCATGGTTATGTCCAAGAGATTTTTGCCTGTTTTTTTCTAAGAGTTTTATGGTGTCTTGACTTACATTCAGGTCTTAATCTATTTTTAATTTACTTTTGTGTATGGGGTTAGACAATGATCCAGTTTCATTCTCTTATATGTAGCTGTCTGATTTTGCCAACACCAACTGTTGAAGAGGCTGTCATTTCCCTATTGTATAACCATGGCTCCTTTATCATATATTACTTGACCATATATGTTTGGGTTAATATTTGGACTCTCTATTCTGTTCCACTGGTCTGTGGGTCTGTTCTTGTGGCAGTACCAAATTGTCTTGATTACTGTAGCTTTGTAGTAGAGCTTGAAGTCAGGGAGCATAATTCCCCGTTTTATTCTTCCTTCTCAGGATTGCTTTGGCTATTCAGGGTCTTTGGTGGTTCATATGAATTTTAGAACTATTTGTTCCAGTTTGTTGAAGAATGCTGTTGGTATTTCGATGGTATTGAATTGAATCTGTAGATTGCTTTAGGTACTATAGACATTTTGACAATATTTATTCTTTCTAGCCAAGAACATGGGATGCATTTCCATTTGTTAGTGTCCTCTTTAATTTCTCTTAGGAGTGTCTTGTAGTTTTCAGGGTATAGGTCTTTCACTTCCTTTGTTAGGTTTATTCCTAGGTATTTTATTTTTTTTGATGCAATTGTGAATGGAATTGTTTTCATGATTTCTCTTTCTGTTAGCTCATCATAGTGTATAGGAAAGCAACAGATTTCTGTGTGTTAATTTTGTATCCTGCAACTTTACTGAATTCAGATATTAGTTCTAGTAGTTTTGGAGTGGAGTCTTTAGGGTTTTTTATGTACAATATCATGTCATCTGCAAACAGGGACAGTTTGACTTCTTCTTTACCAATCTGGATGCCTTGTTATTTCTTTGTTTTGTCTGATTGCTGTGGCTAGGACCTCCAGTACTATGTTGAATAACAGTGGGGAGAGTGGGCATCCTTGTCTTGTTCCCGATCTTAGGTGAAAAGCTTTCAGCTTCTCGTTGTTAAGTATGATGTTGACTGTGGGTTTGTCATATATGGTCTTTATTATGTTGAGGTACTTGCCCTCTATACCCATTTTGTTGAGAGTTTTTATCATGAATGGATGTTGAATTTTGTCAAACACTTTTTCCACATCTATGGAGATGATCATCTGGTTTTTGTTGTTCTTTTTGTTGATGTGTTGGATGATGTTGATGGATTTTCGAATGTTGTACCATCCTTCCATCTCTGAGATGAATCCCACTTGATCATGGTGTATGATCTTCTTGATGTATTTTTGAATTCGGTTTGCTAATATTTTGTTGAGTATTTTTGCATCTATGTTCATAGGGATATTGGTCTGTAATTTTCTTTTTTGGTGAGGTCTTTGCCTGGTTTTGTTATTAGAGTGATGCTGGCTTCATAGAATGAATTTGGAAGTATCCCTCCTCTTCTGTTCTTTGGAAAACTTTAAGGAGAATGGGTATTATGTCTTCTCTATATGTCTGATACAATTCAGCAGTGAATCCATGTGGCATGGGTGTTTTGTTTTTGGGTAGTTTTTTGATTACCGATTCAATTTTGTTGCTGGTAATCGGTCTGTTTATGTTTTCTATTTCTTGCTTGGTCAGTCTTGGAAGGTTGTATTTTTCTAAGTTGTCCATTTCTTCCAGGTTTTCCAGTTTGTTAGCATATAGATTTTCATAGTATTCTCTAATAATTCTTTGTATTTCTGTGGGGTCCGTCGTGATTTTTCCTTTCTCATTTCTGATTGTGTTTATGTGTGTAGATTCTCTTTTTCTCTTAATGAGTCTGGCTAGGGGTTTATCTATTTTGTTTATTTTTTCAAAGAACCAGCTCTTGGTTTCATTGATTTTTTCTATTGTTTTATTCTTCTCAATTTTATTTATTTCTTCTCTGATCTTTATTATGTCCCTCCTTGTGGTGACTTTGGGCCTCATTTGTTCTTCTTTTTCCAATTTCAATAATTTTGACTTTAGACTATTCATTTGGGATTGTTCTTCCTTCTTTAAATAAGCCTGAATTGCAATATACTTTCCTCTTAGAACTGCTTTTGCTGCATCCCACATAGTTGGGGCTTTGTGCTGTTGTTGTTATTTGTCTCCATATATTGTTGGATCTCTGTTTTAATTTAGTCATTGATCCATTGATTATTTAGGTGCATATTGTTAAGCTTCCATGTGATTGTGAGCCTTTTCGTTTTCTTTGTACAGTTTATTTCTAGTTTTATACCTGTGTGATCTGAGAGGTTAGTTGGTAGAATTTCAATATTTTTGAGTTACTGAGGCTCTTTTTCTGGCCTAGTATGTGGTTTAATCTGGGAAATGTTCCATGTGCACTTGAGAAGAATGTGTATCCTGTTGCTTTTGGGTGTAGAGCTCTGTAGATGTTTGTTAGGTCCATCTGTTCTAGTGTGTTGTTCAGTGCCTCTGTGTCTTTACTTATTCTATGTCTGGTTGATCTATCCTTTGGAGTGAGTGGTGTGTTGAAGTCTCCTAAAATGAATGCATTGCTGTCTATTTCCTCCTTTAATTCTGTTAGAATTTGTTTCACATATGCTGGCGCTCCTGTGTTGGGTGCATATATATTTATAATGGTTATATCTTCTTGTTGGAGTGACCCCTTTATCATTATGTAATGTCCTTCTTATCTCTTGTTTTGAAGTCTGTTTTGTCTGATACAAGTACTGCAATGCCTGCGTTTTTCTCCCTGCTGTTTTCATGAAATATCTGTTTCCATCTCTTCACTTTTAGTCTGTGTATTACTTTGGGTTTGAGGTGAGTCTCTTGTAAGCAGCATATACATGGGTCTTGCTTTTTTATCCATTCTATTACTCTTTGTCTTTTGATTGGCACATTCAGTCTATTTACATTTAAGGTGATTATTGATAGATATGTACTTATTGCCATTGCAGGCTTTAGATTCGTGGTTACCAAAGGTTCAACGGTAGCTTCTTTAGTATCTAATAGTCTAACTTAACTCTCTTTTTAAGCTATTATAAACACAGTCTGATGATTCTTTATTTCTCTCCCTTCTTGTTCTTCTTACTTAACTTAACTCTCTTTTTAAGCTATTATAAACACAGTTGATGATTCTTTATTTCTCTCCCTTCTTATTCTTCCTCCTCCATTCTTTATATGTTAGGTGTTTTATTCTGTACTCTTTTGTCTTTCCTTTGACTGTTTTTGTGGATAGTTGATTTTATTTTTTGCCTTTAGTTGGTACTTGGATGGTTGGCATTCTTTGCTGTGATTTTAGTTTCTCTGGTGACATCTTTTTAGCCTTAGGAGTGCTTCCATCTAGAGAAGTACCTTTAAAATATCCTGTAGATGTGGTTTGTAGGAGGCAAATTCTCTCAACTTTTGTTTGTCTGGGAATTGTTTAATCCCTCCCTCAAATTTAAGTGATAATCGTGCTGGATACAGTATTCTTGGTTCAAGGCACTTCTGTTTCATTGTGTTAAATATATCATGCCATTCTCTTCTGGCCTGTAAGGTTTCTGCTGAAATATCTGATAATAGCCTGAGGGGTTTTCCTTCGTAGGTGATCTTTTTTCTCTCTCTGGCTGCCTTTAATACTCTGTCCTTGTCTTTGATCTTTGCCATTTTAATTATTATACGTCTTGGTGTTGTCCTCCTTGGGTCCCTTGTGTTGGGAGATCTGTGGGCTTCCATGATCTGAGAAACTATTTTCTTCCCCAGCTTAGAGAAGTTTTTGGCAATTATTTCTTCAAACACACTTTCCATCTCTTTTTCTCTCTTCTTCTTCTTCTGGTACCCCTATAATGCTAATATTGTTCCGTTTGGATTTGTCACACAGTTCTCTTAATATTCTTTCATTCCTAGAGATCCTTTTATCTCTCTCTGCCTCAGCTTCTCTGTATTCCTGTTCTCTGATTTCTATTCCATTAACAGTCTCTTACACCTCGCCCAGTCTGTTCTTAAGCCCATCAATCGATTGTTTCATTTCTATAATCTCCCTCCTGACTTCATCCCTTAGCTCTTGCATATTTCTCTGTAGGTCCATCAGCATGGTTATGACTTTTACTTTGAATTCTTTTTCAGGAAGATTGTTTAAATCTATCCCACCAGGCCCTCTCTCTGGGATTGTCTGAGTGATTTTTGACTGGACCAGATTCTTCTGTCTTTTCATGGCGATAGAAGTGGTCACTGGCAGGTGGCATGTGTGCCAGCTGGGAGAACGAAGTCCCTTCCTGCTTGTTGTTTGCCTTGCTCTTCTCCACAGCCTGTGCCAGTTACCTGCACACCTGGAGGCAGTCTCTGGGATAATCCCCTGAGCTGCCATGGGCAGGGCTGCCCTCAGGCTAGCCTAGAGCACTGCAGGGGGTTTCAGTCACACTGGGTGTGTTCTGTAGCTAGGCTGGTGTCCCTTCATGCCTTCAGGACCTTGCTCTGGCTTTCGCAGCCCATCCCGGTTTGCTGCTGCTGGGAGGAGACTCTGTATGGTTGCCGTGGGCGGGGCCACTCTCTGGCTGCTCTGCAGCTGTGGCGGGTCAGCTGGTCCATTTGCAGTACTGGCCAGGGGGGAAGGAATGGCAGGCTGCTTATTGCCGTGAGGTGCTTCAGGGCTGCTTTACCTGGCAGAAGGTCAGGAGGCCCGAAGTTCCGCAAGATTCCCAGCCTGCTGGGCTGATTGTGCTGGGACGATTTTGTTCAGCTTTTGGGCCACTGTCCCTTTAAGACTTTTAAAAAAGCACCCACTTTTCTTTTATCCCTTGGGAGCCGGCTGTGGAGACCCGCTCGCAGTCTCTGTCTTGGATTTTACTTTTCTGTTTCTCTAATATTCAGTACACCATGTGATGTGTGTCTGTGTTCCTGGTGCAGATTACTAGGGCTGGTTATTTAGCAGTCCTGTGCTTCCACTCCCTCCCCACTATGATTCTTTTCCTCCCCCCGGTGAGCTGGGGTAGGGGCAGTACTCTGGTCCCGCCAGGTCACGGCTTCGTATTTTACCCTTTTTGTGAGGTGCTGAGTTCTTGCCGATGTAGATGTAGCCTGACTGTTGTACGGTATCTTCTGGTTTCTCTTTTAGGAGTAGTTGTATTTGTTATATTTTCAAAAATCTATATGGTTTTGGGAGGAGATTTCTGCTGCCCTACTCATGCTGCCATCTTGAGCCAATCCCCATGTAATACTTTTTAAATACACTTCTGTAAATCTTGGTCTTTAAGTGCTTTAATATAACCTGCCAAAACTGGTTATTTTATGAATTCTGTATTTTTTAAATAATTTTTTTGAATTTAATGTCTTAATAGATATGCTTACTGATATAAGATTCCAGAGCAACATAAAGTAATAACAGTTAAGATCTTCCTTTTTGGACAATTGCACCATTTCGTTTATTCTTATATAAACAGTTACCACATATATATATTTTCTTTGACACATTTCACTATATATGTTAAATATCTATCTTGTCATGAGTAGATACATTCATACAGATATATATTGAAATATATACACGTTTGCAAATACCAACGTGTGAATGCATTCACCACACAAATACACCTACACATATATTTAATAGAAACAGAAGACCTAGGTTCTCATTTCATTATGCAGCTCTGTACCTCAGGACAAAACACTTGGAACCTCAGTTTATACAAATGTGTGAAAGGGAGCAGCATATGTCCTGCCTCCTTCACACAGATTTTATGAATATCTATTGAGGAAATGTATTTGAAAGCACTGTTGAAATAAGCTTAGGGCTACAAACCAACTAAAGAACGCTAGGCGTATTTGTTAGTTCTGGCTTCTGTATGCAACATCTAACAATGAAATATGAGGGGAAATTCATATAGTTCTCTCAACCATACACAAGAAATATGGATTAAATTTAAGTGTCAAACTCCATGAAACTAAAGATTCTCTCTAACATATACTATGCTTTTTACTTTGATGATTGTATTGGGGGAATAGCCTGGAATTTTACCAGCAACATTTTCAATCACAGAGAGAGCAGTTCAGAGGTGTGGGTTAAAGTAGAGGTGGGAAGGGAGGACTCTGGGTTCAGAGGATTCTCATACATTCATTTTCACCCCATTCGGCAAGGACTGCATAAATTCAGCCATATTATAGATTGGACTGTGTGCACATAGGAAAGGTAAGAAAGAAAAACTAAAAAAAGAAAAAGTGAAAATTATATTATTAGGCTCTATAACCAGAAGTACAGGAAAAAACAACCTTGAATACCTTTGAATAACTTAAATAATATTCTGAATCTTACCATTGTTTTTGACAACTCCTTCATGTTAGTATTTATTGTAACTCAATGTCAGATTATGGGACTATATAATAATGGCACAAACAGTATAAATATTTTTTCAAAACTGGTTTTCTCCAACTATCTGATAAAACAATATGATTATTTTCAACAAATGTTTTTTTCTTTATCCCTTTATGTACTATTTCTGGAGGCTAAAAGGATAATCAGTTTATGATTTTCAGTATTCTCCACATAGTGACAAAAATCCAAATACGGCTCTACAACATGGACCTCTCTTCTAAACTCCAAACTCCAAATAAAATGCCAAATAAACATTGCCAAATATCCCAACATGTTCAAATCTGAATCATGATCTTCTCTCCAAAACCTGTTCCATTGTATGCATCCTCAGTTTAGATGATTACAATTCCATGTTGCTTTGATATAATGTTCAGCCAGTTACTGAGACTAAAAGTTTGGAGTCATCCTTAACTCCACCCAATCCATTAACAAAAATGTTGGCTCTATCTCCAAACTTTATTTATTGCTACTCAATACCTCCACTACTAACAAGCTGGGCCAGTGTGCCATCATCTTACATGTTGTTCTCATGAAGTGGCTTTCCAACAGGTCATCCTTACTTCCTTCCCTACTTTTTACTCTTAACTCAGCTGCTAAAGCAATGCTGTTAAAATATAAATCATACCATGTCAGTTCTCTTCTCAAAACTTCTAATGGTATACCAACTCATTCAGAGTAAAAACCAGATCCTTATAATAGCTAATATCTTGTAAGACACACCCTGTTACCTTTCTTACTTTCTGTCCTACATCTTCCTTTTGCTTCCTGTTTCAGCCATAACCACTCTCTTGTATATTTATAAACACCAGGATCATTCTTCCATTCACAGGGCACAGGTATTTTCATAAAATGCATATCATTTTCAAGCTTATTTCCTTTTAAAATAAGCATCACTATCATCTAGAAAAATGGGTAGGTTCTAACAAGCTTGATGAACAGTTAGGAATCCAAGGCCTATGATCAAATCAACTCTTAAATGGAAATGTTAATAGCACCAATTCTGGAACCTGAGTTTCTGGATCGTAGCATTGTTTCTAAATATAACTGGCATGTAATAGAACTTGTGTACTAAGCTGATAGATTCTATCCTCTTATTGAGTAATGTCATCAAAACTCATCTAGACCTTAAAAACAAATGTGGTATTAGCCATGCTGTTATTTTTACTTGAGCTTATTTACACATGTATTCTACCCAGTAAAGACATTTTACTTTTACAGTACCAACATAGTAAGGTCTGTTTATGTGACATAAATTTAATGTTAATATATCATATTACTTGTAATGGGGTGGCAGTTTAAGCTTTCCTAACTTGGTATTTTCCAGAAGCTAAGATATTTATAACTTTACCTATGAAACTGTATTTCCTTTCCAAATATTACTAATCTATGTTAAAGAAGTAGAAATGTAGACATTTTATGCACCTGTTTATTGAAGTGCTATTTGCAATAGAAAAAACTGGAAATAAGCAATATATTCAACAATTGGAAAATGATAAAATAAATGGTGATGGACCACTAAGTATTCAATTACATAGCCTTTAGGATAGAATTTTGAACAATGTTTGATAATATTCATGTAATTGGTTAGGTGCAAAAAGGTAATATATGGCCCGTTTTTCCCATTAAGTACATAAATATTTACTTGTAAAAGTACCAGAATGAATGAAATCCAAAATTAATGTTTGGGGATTTTTTTTTAGGTGATGAAATTATGGGAATATCCAATTTTCTGTTTTTTAATTCATTACAATAACTATATTTCATTTTATAATAATCCAATTATCTTTCACTTGGGTTATCTTTGCCAGATACATAGGAAAAAAATAATTAGTTATTGATACATATTCTTAAGAAAAGAAAGTTCCTCTAATAACAATACCTAAGAGATTGTTAATTTTTTTTCTGGTTTTCCTTCCTTTTCTTTAAAACACTTCATAAGACAAATTTTGAAATAGATATAGCTGATTACCAACAAACTTCACTCCATCACAAATCAAATCGATGGCATGAGATCAGAAATAATGCAATACCTTTTGGTATATTTGATTGAGTTATTGTTAACAGTTAATTTCTCAGTCATCCAAACTTTTAAAATACTAAACAAGTGTCATTAGATATGAGTTACAATGCTTCTAAGCAACAAAGCTAAAAAAAGTAGAGAATGATCTGTATTTGGAACTAGGAATATCTTGTGCTATAAAGTGTCTGTATACCATCACCACGTACAGGGCATAATACTGAAGCCAAGAGAGCAGAAAGTGTTTTTTCCATACATATTTTGCAGCTACATTTAGTCACCTGCCTTCACTGTCCAAGGAATTAACAAAGTTTCAGAGGAGACCTATATTTTTCTATATTTATACTAAAACTGTGTTTATCTATACAACAATCAGGGGAAATGCAGAGAACATGAGTGATTACTAATGACTGGTGAGAAGGATCATTACACTGAAACTTCATAAGAAAATAGAATCAAATACTATGTTCAATACACACTGTTCATACTACTAACCTGCCTACTTCAGGAAATGAGTAGACTATTCTAAATTATTGAAACCTTTCTTTGACTACATATCTCCAGAGACTGCACCTGATTGCTGATGCATATATGACAAGAAAAGAAAAATAGCAATCAGAACTATAAGGTAATTAATATTTGGAAATATTTTTCTTGGAAAACCTTATATAACAAAGCAGAAATTAATATTAACAATGAAAAGAAACAAAGCAATGTATACTTGAAACCAATATAAGATTGCATATCAACGATACTTCAATAAAAAGAAAAGAAACAGACCAAATGCCAGGACTACTCAGCTGTAACAAAAGAGGATGACCATAAAAGAAGTAACTTTAACCAAGCCCCAACTGCATATTCATTTTATAGCTATATACTATATTCATCAATATTCTTCCAGAGGGAAACAGAGTTTCTGTTTTATACGAGGTAATCTAATGACATGGAAATTAATCAATTAATTTAAACATATTAAAGTAGGCATATTTTATATTTGAGTGTATCATGTAGTAACTATGAAGTAATCATATTGTAATTTATAACTATCAAACCACCATTTTGTATACTTCAAACTTATACAATGTTATGTGTCAATTATATCTCAATAAAAAAATTTTAAAAATAAATGCATTTTCTTAACCTTTATATATTTATGATATGCTTGTTTATTAAGATATATTATCTACATAGTATTGAAGAGATTTTTTTAGTCAGAAGCTCCAGTGGAATGCAGATCAGAATAACTAATATCTTAACAAATATTTTAGCACTATTTGGATTGTATCTTGAAGGAATTCAGGTCCACAGCAAAATGCTTAGGGAGGTAAACAAGAACCAGTCACAAAAGGTTTTTCACCAAATCAAGAAATGAAGATTCATTCTAACTGCAGTGAGCCACTGAACTATTCTAAGCATGATGAGAATTCCATTTGAGAAAGATCATTGTGTTCAAGTATGAGAGTGGGTCAGAGGAGGCAAGGCTGAAACAAAGAAACTAATAAAATGACTGTGGTAGTAATTCAGTAGAGAGATGGCAGCCTAATTTAGGCAACTCAAAGTAAAAATATAAATAAGCACATAGAATTAAGAACTATTTAGGAGTTAGATTCAATTAATTATTATGGGTTAGGGAGCTGGGCAAGAAGTGAAGGCAGGGATGTCATTTACACTTCAGACTGGGGCAACTCCCAAATTAGAAATAATAGGAGAAAAAGCAGGTTTGGGGGATGGGTGATGAGTTCAAGTTTGGATAAAGAAGATAACTTCAGAACTTACATAATGCAAGAAAAGGAGGAAGTCTTACCAAGTATAGAGTAGAAATAGTGTTTAAGCATTAAACCAGTTGTATAGTGAGGAAAAACTGGAATTATGTGTCATTATAATTATATTGTTAAATATATAGTTCTTTTTCTTTGAAGTGAAATTTTAATTTCTCCAGAGCAATTCTTTAATTCAGCAGTTCTGTAATTCAACCTCCCCCCATATTTATATAGAACAGTAGTTTGCAAAGTATTGTCCAGAAACCAGAGAGGTTCTAGAGGGGCTTGGCAACTACTTTATTCAAATTTCACGTTTTGAAAATTATCCCTTTGAATGACTTTAAAATATTTCAACAATGTGAGTGGTTTACTCAAAGGTGATACAGGGATGCTACCTTGGTGACAAATTAACAAAATACTTGTTAGGTTTGTAAACTGATTTTGTGCAGTTATGGACTAAAGCTTCTGCTGTAATCTTAATATAACATATGAATGTCTGGTAAATGTGTCATTAATTAGGTGACTGCATATTCACACTGCTCTGTTTTTGAAATCAGACCATCGCCAGCCTGTCTGCTGACATAGAATTGTGCAAGCAAATATCCTCCCCTATACTCAAATGCCAGGCAAGGCTCAAAAGGCTTGGCTGGTGCTAGCCAGCATGATGCCATAATGGCACAATGGTCATCTAAAATGCAAAGGAGGCCTCATGAAAACCTTGGAGAGCAGATTGTTTAATGTAAGATTTAAGAGGTTTTTTTTTCCCCCCTGATTTTTAAGAAGTCAGATAATACATGTTTCATATCCTTTTGTTTCTTTTTTTTTCTGACCAGCATATTTTCCATTAATTTTTCTTCTAATAAACCAATCTCTTAGACACAGAGATGAGCATGTGGCCCAGGCATCCCCATTTCCCCTACCAATATTGGTAGAAGAAAAAATGATGATCACAAATGTTAAGCACAGCCAATCAGAGACTTTCCCTGCAACTGACATGAATGAAGCCTATCTACTGTAGAAGAGAAGGACACAAACCCAACAGATGACAGCCAAAATGAGAAACAGACGGAGACAATAGATTGAAAAAGAACTGAATCTCCAATTTCCATCTCATCTGAAAGTCAGGTCTTCCTTTGTATGAGTTAACAGCTATACATTATATATCTAGTATATATAATTGTGTATATACATATACTATTTATATATATTTTATATGTAGCATATATATTATATATTATATACTACAGCAATTGTCCCAACTCATGGTCCAATAAGTCACCCTTTATTTTTTTTCTTAAACTACTTTGTTAGATTGTTCTTACTAACCTGAAAGAGTTCTGACCAGTACATTAAAAACTGCAATTTGGAATCTTAAGGTTGAACTGGTAATTCATTTAATCATCACAGCAACCCTACAAAGAATATTTCTATTACCTTCATTTAACTGATTAAGTATACTTAAATGCAAAGAGATTTTGTAATTGCCCAAAGGTGCATAGTAGTAAAAGGAAAATTCTGAATTCGAATTCAGAACTTCTGATTCTAGTGTCCAGATCCTTAACCTTGACTGTATATTTCCTCTCTTAACATGAATGGAGTTATGATTCTGCCATCTAAAGCTGAGTGCTTTAATAGCTCTGAACCTTAGTTTTTTCATCTCTAAAAGAGGGCATCATATCTTAATGCAAGGATTGTTGTAGGACTGGAAAGAGATAATGCTTGTGAAAGCATTTTAAAAACTGCCTAGCACTAGAGAAATGTCAGTTCATATTAAAAAATTATAAACTACATTAAGGATTTATCAGCCATGAATCTTGTAATTGAGTTACTACAAAATTTAATCAACATACTTTAGTCAATAATATCTCAGAAAAGAAATATAAGAGTCAATTCATATGTCAAGAAGCATCTTTTAATCTAAACTAAAATAAGTAATTCTGGTATATAATGTCTGCCTTTCTTCCATAACAATGATGATGACTAAGATAAAATTAACTTACTTAACATTTGAATATCACTTTAAATTTTAAAAATTATTTTACATTTTTTACTGTATCATATTTCAGTGTCATGGGAAATAGATTTTATTTATTTTTTCCCTATTAATGTCAATTACTGCTACTGAGCACGTTTTATTAATAAATATTCTGGATGACAAAGTTTATGTAGCTCACTGTGAAAGTCTCAAAAATGGGAAATATGGAATATTAAACCAAATCTGCTTTTGAATGGCTTTCTTTTACCTCTCTTGAAGACTGCTTAAAATCTCAGTATTTCCCCAAAATATTACATGTAAATGAAATTAAAAGACAGTATTCACTACAAAGACCAAATTATACATTTGTACCCGATTCCTTATTGTTAATATAAACTGAAAGTTCTACAGTACAAACATTCGTTAATGTGTTTAGTCATTTCTTTCTATGTCTGGCACTTTCAGTTGATCTTTTTTTGCATTTACGTGTTCAAATTCATGTTTATTTTTATTTATGTTGGTATATACTTGACAACAGAACTATGCTGATTAATCTTGCAATAAGCAAGTAGATCTTTAATATATTACTAAGTATTATAATTTAGTTAGCAACCTAAATCTTATATTCACAATTAGTATTTGTAAGTAGAAAAATATCACTCAATTTTTAAAATCCCAATATGATTCAGAGAAGTTTTGGGGTTGAAGGGAAGTTTTTTTCTTGCCTTATTGTATACTGAATAATTTACTATAGCAATGTAATGTTTTATGGAACTCATAAAAACATTCTAATTAGATCACTACCACTAATAACATTCAATTTATCTAAATGTTAGAGAAAGTCAGGAGAAAGGAATCAGAGAATTGGAGAATATGAGCACAGAATGTGTTAGGATATGTGCACAAGAAATAGAACAATAACAGCAAAGCTATGATTTTAAATGTATTATGTTATGAATTTATAAGGTGATAAATTTGATCTCCATATAATCCCCAGCAATTCAAAAATAGTTTACCTAAGTCAATGCCTTATTGCCAATAACATTTCTCAGAAATAACTCATTTTCACATTTATATAACTCATAGAGGTCTATTTTATGAGAACACATAATCAGGCAAAATAAAATGTTACATAAAATGGAAGAAAATTATGATTTGTTTTTAGTAGTGTATTAATGAGCTGCGGCAGAGCAATTCTTTTCTCCTGGCTTAAAATTAAAAAGATACAAATATAGCTGCTGATTTATATTTCTCTTATTGACTTTTTATACATATGCAATATTATTTTTAAGCTCATTTGTATTCATGTGACTTGGATTGCAATTTAAAGTCTGGAAGATTTGATTTCATTAAACATTTTTGCCTCAATCAAAAAGTCTGTATACACATGAATATTTCAAAACCAGAACCCATTTCTTTTAGTATTTTCCATGTTGCATATTATTAAGTATAATGGCAAGGAAATGTACAAATAGTCTAACATAAAATTTTGTGAACAAGTTTATTGAATAATCTGGACTTGGTAGGAGCTATAGTCCAAAAGAAACTGATTTTATTATTATTTTTTAACCACTGTCTTTCATTTATGCCACTCTGAATTTACATGTTTTCATCCTGGAAAACAATCCTGGGAAGATTCATAGCTTTTGTAGATGATTTCCTGTGTAAAATATATAGTACTTTTATCTCCTCTAGCTTGGCCTGGCTCAGGCTCAGAAACTGCAATGGTAGAGAAAGAGGAAACGGTGCACACAGTTACTTTTTTCCATGATTTACACCTTGAGTTCCTTTTCCCCGCTCACTACCCTGGCTCATGATTGCAGAAGAGAACTTAGGTCAGAGAGGATCTTTCTTGACTAGTATATGTAACGAGTGTCGGTAACACTTCTCATGGGATGCTCTTGTGAGTGCTTATGGCAAATGACTACTCCTTTCAAGATGAAACAGACAGGGTACTTTCTCTAGTCTCCAATCTGAGGTTTAGAATATTTCTTTAGACTGTGTGGGCATGGTTAGCAAGGTTCTCAGATGTGAGGTCTCATTCAAAATTCTAGTTTATCAGGAAAAATCCTGCTTAACGTACATTTTACATATCTGGGGACAGCACAATAAAACATCACTTTTTAAGAAAACATTTATTAGAGATTTCATAGTAACATAAGGAGGACTGGAATCAAGATGGCACAGCAGCATACTTTGATATATTTCTACGACTTCACATAGCAAGGTAAAGGAAGTCCAGGAAATAAAAAATTCAGACGACAAAGCCAGGCCCAAATGCAGGATGAAATCTCAATGAATGAAAGCCAAAAGAGAAAGGCAAATCGGCAAGTGGGGCTAATGGAAGGTTGGTTAGGTTAACAGCTGGAGAGTGAAGAGAGGTAGCCAGGTATTCAGCCCCTGATGGTATGAGGAACACAAAATCTTTCACATGAATTGGGGGACTGTGCTTTTTGCTTGAAATCAGGGATTCGGGTAAAACTCTGTTGTGCAGTGAAAGGTTGAATAAGAACGAATAACAACAACAAAGCAAGACAATCCCAGCTGAAGCTCTTCAGGGGCTTGACTTTAAAGAAGAACTAGGGCTTTAGTTAATGGGCATACTGAGAGTCTTCAATCAGAAATTAAACCAAGCCATAGTGGCTCTATGACTAGGACAATGGGTTTCCAACCCAAATGTGGGGGAGAGGCTGGGTGAGGCAACTGCAGAAAAGCTAATAGTAAGGTAGTGAGAAAAGAAAGAATGGTGGAAAATCCCATAAATTGGTCTCTCACTAAAATGAGCCTGTGAACCTAAATACCTAAACAAATAGACAAGTAGAGAGATAGAAAGGACAAGTAATAACCTCAAAATTGTAATTTTAACTCACCTTGGTTCACTTCAGATTAAACTGATTTTATGTAACAACCCAACAAAGATTAAAAATAAGGATGCATAGTAATAGTTTTCATTTACAAAGAACATATAAAAGCAGATATAAACAGAAACAGGTTGATATGGAAAATAAACAATTAGAAATCTTAGTAATTTATAATAGTCTCATAAAATCAAAACCTAAATAGGAAATAGCCTACATTTGATACTGTTTAAAGAAAGAAATAGTGAATTGAACAATAATTCTCACCAACTCACCCAGTTTTACAGGTAAATCTACTATCTCTTTAAAGAACACCACTCTCTATTGTTCAGAAAATACTTCACAGATTAAGAAAAAAAGAAAGCTATCCAATTCACTTGATAAAGTCAATAGAATTTTGATAATAGCACCAAGAAGAATAATACAATAAGAATCATTGCCCAGTCTCATTTATAAGCATAGGTGGAAAATCTTAAATATTAATAGTCAAAATAAGAAATGTTAATTTGTTTTCAAAATTAGTTTGTACTCCAGAATCAGATGTTTCCTTCCAAAAGTGTAGCTGTCTTGTCTAAGGGTTTCAGCACCAGACAAGTTCACCATGGATGCAATGAGACTGAGAAATGACAACAGAACATTCTTGGGGTAAAAGGATTTATACCTGGCCTTATTCTTCCAGCAGTAGGTCGAGCACTAGAATCATATCTGCATCCAGCAGTCTGCAGGTCCATAATCCACCTCCATCTCTGCCTCTACTCAGAGCACTGGGCAGAGTTCTTTATGTAGTAACTCCATCAGTAACAGCTCATTGCCTACGGGTGTGGAAGCAGTAGCCTAGCAGTAGGCCAATTACATCATCCAATAGTTTAGGGGCAGGTGAGGATACTGGCCATAGGAACTTTAATTTTTCCGATAGTAGCTTACTCTCCTTCTATTACAGAAAATCCGTACTGCTACTATTTAACTATCTTATTTGATTTTCTGCCATTCCTTAGCCAAGACATGTACAATAAACATAAGGGGATTTATTCCTATACTTAAGTTGAAAGTATAATTAATTTTATTAAAATACTTGTTATAATTACCTGTAACAAACTTTTTAAAGAAAGACCAATAACAAGTAAGTTGTCATTTTACCATGATTATTAACTTATAGGAGACACAATTTTTCCCATTTATTATAAGCTTCTCCCAAGCAGAATCTACCATGTATTTAATGTCAATATAAATACTAAAAGAAAAATCAATTTCGCAGTTCTTTCTAAATGAGACCGAAAGTCAAAATTTCTGGGAAGATAAATGCCTGGTGTCTTTGACAAATAGAAACAGGAAATAATAAAGAATTTATGTAGACCGTATTTGAAAATGCTCAACTAAGAAAAGCCAAAAACCATATAGCACACACACACAGAAGCCCTTCTCTTACCTCTACAACGATGAAAATTAAAAATGACATCCATGTCTCAGTGAAAACTGTCTCACACCATGTATTTTTCAGATTCCTAAAATTGCATGCAAAGTATTATTTGGTCTTCATATTAAATACAGAATATATACTAGCAAAAATTATGGTGGCTTTTAAGTAACATGTCAAGGAATAACATTATGGTATTTATTTGTGTATTTATAAAACTAAGCACCAATTATCAGCAGATGGCATGTCTTCAATTCAAAACTAATTACAAGCATCATAGTAGTTAAAATGAGATACTTCTCATGGTATTAATCAAAATCATTTAAAAATATCACTTTGACAAGCTGAATTTATTCCTCCTCAGTGCACATCAATATTTATTAAATAGGAAAAAACATATTTATCTTATAGGAGTTCCTGTTAATATTTACATGGTACATTTTTTTCTTTCACTTTCAAATGTAATAAAAAGTAGTTATATAATCCAAATATGGAATTGTTCAGTTAGTAATTCATATAGAAAAAGCAGTATGCTCCTTTTGTCATTTTCATATCTGAGATATTAGCTTTTAAACATTATTCCTATATCACACTGACAGACTGATCAAATTATTGGTAGAAGATCATCTTGTGGCTATGATATTTATTTATTAAAAATGATATAAAATACAAAGGTTTTTTGTAAGTTAAAATTTTATGTATGAAATGAGCATAACAGCTTTTTTAATATAATTTATTTTATTATCATTAATTTACAATTACATGTGCAATATTACGATTATTAAACTATCCCTTCATCAGGTCCCCCCCCACCAGCCCCATTACAGTCACTGTCCATCAGCGTAGTGAGATGCTATAGAATCACTACTTGTCTTCTCTGAGTTGTACTGCCCTCCCCGTGCCGCCCCAACAGTACATCTGCTAATCGTAATGCCCCTTTTTCCCTCTTATCCCTCCCTTCCCGCCCATTTTCCCCAGTCCCTTTCCCTTTGGTAACTATTAGTCCGTTCTTGGGTTCTGTGAGTCTGCTGCTGTTTTGTTCCTTCAGTATTTTTTCTTTGTTCTTATACTCCACATATGAGTGAAATCATTTGATACTTGTCTTTTTCGGCTTGGCTTATTTCACTGAGCATAATACCCTCTAGCTCCATCCATGTTGTTGCAAATGGTAGGATTTGTTTTCTTCTTATGGCTGAATACTATTCCATTGTGTATATGTACCACCTCTTCTTTATCCATTCATCTACTGATGGACACTTAGGTTGCTTCCATTTCTTGGCTATTGTAAATAGTGCTGCAATAAACATAGGGGTGCATCTGTCCTTTTCAAATTGGGCTGCTGCATTCTTAGGGTAAATTCCTAGGAGTGGAATTCCTGGGTCAAATGGTATTTCTATTTTGAGTTTTTTGAGGAACCTCCATACTGCTTTCCACAATGGTTGAACTAATTTGCAGTCCCACCAGCAGTGTAGGAGGGTTCCCTTTTCTCCACATCCTCGCCAACATTTGTTGTTGTTTGTGTTTTGGATGTTGGCCATCCTCACTGGTGTGAGGTGATATCTCATTGTGGTTTTAATCTGCATTTCTCTGATGATTAGCGATGTGGAGCATCTTTTCATGTGCCTGTTGGCCATCTGAATTTCTTCTTTGGAGAAGTGTCTATTCATGTCCTCTGCCCATTTCTTAATTGGATTATTTGCTTTCTGTTTGTTAAGGTGCATGAGTTCTTTATATATTTTGGATGTCAACCCTTTATCAGATACGTTTTTTATGAATATATTCTCCCATACTGTAGGATGTCTTTTTGTTCTACTGATGGTGTCCTTTGCTGTACAGAAGCTTTTCAGCTTGATATAGTCCCACTTGTTCATTTTTGCTTTTGTTTCCCTTGCCCGGGAGATATGTTCATGAAGAAGTTGCTCATGTTTATGCCCAAGAGATTTTTGCCTATGTTTTTTTCTAAGAGTTTTATGGTTAAATGACTTACATTCAGGTCTTTGATCCACCTTGAGTTTACCTTTGTGTATGGGGCTAGACAGTAGTCCAGTTTCATTCTCTTACATGTAGCTGTCCAGTTTTTCCAACACCAGCTGCTGAAGAGGCTGTCATCTCCCCATTGTATATCCAAGGCTCTTTTATCAAATATTAATTGACTGTATATGTTTGGGTTAATGTTTGGATTTTCTATTCTGTTCCACTGGTCTGTGGGTCTGTTTTTGTGCCAATACCAAATTGTCTTGATTACTGTGGCTTTGTAGTAGAGCTTGAAGTCAGGGAGTGTAATTCCCCCTGTTTTATTCCTCCTTCTCAGGATTGATTTGGCTATTCGGGGTCTTTTGTGGTTCCATATGAATTTTAGAATTATTTGTTCCAGTTCATTGAAGAAAGCTGTTGGTAGTTTGATAGGGATTGCATTGAATCTGTAGATTGCTTTAGGTAGTATAGCCATTTTGACAATATTTATTCTTCCTAGCCAAGAGCATGGGATGCATTTCCATTTGTTAGTGTCCTCTTTAATTTCTCTTAGGAGTGTCTTGTAGTTTTCAGAGTACAGGTCTTTCACTTCCTTCGTTAGGTTTATTCCTAGGTATTTTATTCTTTTTGATGCAATTGTGAATGGAATTGTTTTTCTGATTTCTCTTTCTGTTGGTTCATCATTAGTGTATAGGAAAGCAACAGATTTCTGTGTGTTAATTTTGTATCCTGCAACTTTGCTGAATTCAGATATTAGTTCTAGTAGTTTTGGAATGGAATCTTTAGGGTTTTTTATGTACAGTATCATGTCATCTGCAAATAGTGACAATTTGACTTCTTCTTTACCAATCTGGATGCCTTGTATGTCTTTGTTTTGTCTGATTGCTGTGGCTAGGACCTCCAGTACTATGTTGAATAACAGTGGAGAGAGTGGGCATCCCTGTCTTGTTCCCGATCTTAGATGAAAAGCTTTCAGCGTCTCGCCGTTAAGTATGATGTTAGCTGTGGGTTTGTCATATATACCTTTATGATGTTGAGGTACTTGCCCTCTATACCCATTTTGTTGAGAGTTTTAATCAGGAATGGATGCTGAATTTTGTCAAATGCTTTTTCAGCATCTATGGAGATGATCATGTGGTTTTTGTTCTTCTTTTGTTGATGTGGTGGATGATGTTGATGGATTTTCGAATGTTGTACCATCCTTGCATCCCTGGGATGAATCCCACTTGATCATGGTGTATGATCCTCTTGATATATTTTTGAATTCGGTTTGCTAATATTTTGTTGAGTATTTTTGCATCTACGTTCATCAGGGATATTGGTCTGTAATTTTCTTTTTTGGTGAGGTCTTTGCCCGGTTTTGGTATTAGAGTGATGCTGGCTTCATAGAATGAGTTTGGAAGTATTCCCTCCTCTTCTATTTTTTGGAAAACTTTAAGGAGAATCGGTGTTATTTCTTCTCTATATGTCTGGTAGAATTCAGAGGTGAATCCATCAGGCCTGGGGGTTTTGTTCTTGGGTAGTTTTTTGATTACCAATTCGATTTCATCGCTGGTGATTGGTCTGTTTAGTTTTTCTGTTTCTTGCTTGGTCAGTCTTGGAAGGTTGTATTTTTCTAAGAAGTTGTCCATTTCTTCTATGTTTTCCAGCTTGTTAGCATATATATTCTCATAATATTCTCTTATGATTCTTTGTATTTCTGTGGGGTCCGTCGTGATTTTTCCTTTCTCATTTCTGATTGTGTTTATGTGTGTAGATTCTCTTTTTCTCTTAATGAGTCTGGCTAGGGGTTTATCTATTTTGTTTATTTTTTCAAAGAACCAGCTCTTGGTTTTATTGATTTTTTCTATTGCTTTTATTCTTCTCAATTTTATTTATTTCTTCTCTAATCTTTATTATGTCCCTCCTTCTGGTGACTTTGGGCCTCATTTGCTCTTCTTTTTCCAATTTCAGTAATTGTGTCTTTAGACTATTCATTTGGGAATGTTCTTCCTTCTTTAAATAGGCCTGGATTGCAATATACTTTCCTCTTAGAACTGCCTTTGCTGCGTCCCACAGAAGTTGTGGCTTTGTGTCGTTGTTGTTATTAGTCTCCACATATTCTTTGATTTCTGTTTTGATTTGGTCGTTAAACCATTGGTTAATTAGGAGAGTGTTGTTAAGTCTCCATGTATTTGTGAGCCTTTTTGATTTCTTTCTAAAATTTATTTCTAGTTGTATACCTTGGTGATCTGAGAAGTTGGTTGGTAGGATTTCAATATTTTTGAAATTACTGAGGTTCTTTTGTGGCCTAGTATGTGGTCTATTCTGGAAAATGTTCCATGTGCACTTGAGAAGAATGTGTATCCTGTTGCTTTTGGGTGTAGAGTTCTGTAGATGTCTGTTAGGTCCATTTGTTCTAGTGTGTTGTTCAGTGCCTCTGTGTCTTTCCTTATTTTCTGTCTGGTTGATCTGTCCTCTGGAGTGAGTGGTGTGTTGAAGTCTCCTAAGATGAATGCATTGCTGTCTATTTCCTCCTTTAATTTTGTTAGTATTTGTCTCACATATGCTGGCGCTCCTGTGTTGGGTGCATATATATTTATAATGGTTATATCTTCTTGTTGGACTGACCCCTTTATCATTATGTAATATCCTTCTTTATCTTTTGCTACTTTCTTCGTTTTGAAGTCTATTTTGTCTGATACAAGTACTGCAACACCTGCTTTTTTCTCTTTGTTGTTTGTATGAAATATCTTTTTCCATCCCTTCACTTTTAGTCTGTGTATATCTTTGGATTTGAGGTGAGTTTCTTGTAGGCAGCATATAGATGTGTCTTGCTTTTTTATCCATTCTGTTACTCTGTGTCTTTTGATTGGTGCATTCAGTCCATTTACATTTAGGGTGATTATTGATAGGTATGTACTTATTGCCATTGCTGGCTTTAGATTCGTGGTTACCAAGGGTTCAAGGGTTGCTTCTTTACTATCTAACAATCTAACTTAACTTCTTGTTAAGTTATTGTAAACACAGTCTGATGTTTCTTTCTTTCTCTCCCTTCTTATTCCTCCTCCTCCATTCTTTCTATAATAGGTGTTTTATTCTTTGCCTTTAGTTAGTATTTGGATGGTCTGCTTTCTTTGCTATGATTTTATTTTCTCTGGTGACATCTTTTTAGCCTTAGGAGTGCTTCCATCTAGAGCAATCCATTTAAGATATCCTGTAGTGGTGGTTTATGAGAGGCAAATCTCTTAACTTTCGTTTGTCTGGAAATTGTTTAATCCCTCATCATGTTTAAATGATAATCGTGCTGGATACAATATTCTTGGTTCGAGGCCCTTCTGTTTCATAACGTTAAATATATCATGCCATTCTCTTCTGGCCTGTAAGGTTTCTGTTGAGATGTCTGATGATAGTCTGATGGGTTTTCCTTTGTAGGTGATCTTTTTTCTCTCTCTAGCTGCCTTTAATACCCTGTCTTTATCTTTGATCGTTGCCATCTTAATTATTATGTGTCTTGGTGTTGTCTTTCTTGGGTCCCTTGTGTTGGGAGATCTATGAGCTTCGGTGGACTGTGAGACTACTTCCTGCCCCAGCGAGGGAAAGTTTTCAGCAATTATTTCTTCAAAGACACTTTCTATCCCTTTTTCTCTCTCTTCTTCCTCTGGTACTCCTATAATGCGAATATTGTTCCGTTTGGATTGGTCACAGAGTTCTTTTAATATTCTTTCATTCCTAGAAATCCTTTTATCTCTCTCTGCCTCAGCTGCTCTGTACTCCTGTTCTCTGTTTTCTGTTCCATTAACAGTCTCTTGCATCTCCTCCATTCTGCTGTTAAGCCCGTCGATCGCTTGTCTGATTTCTGCATTGTCTTTCCTCAGTTCCCTCACTTCCTCCCTCAGCTCTTGCACATTTCTCTGTAGTTCCATCAGCATGGTTATGACTTTTATTCTGAATTCTTTTTCAGGAAGACTGTGCATTTCCATCCCTTCAGAATCCCTCTCTGGGGTTGTCTGGTTGATTTTGGTCTGAACCATATTCCTCTGTCTTTTCATGGCTGTATAATTTGGTCACTGATAGTTGCCATGTATGTCAGCTGGGCTCTTTAAGACTTTAAAAAGAGAAGAAAAAAAAAGAGAAAAAAAGAAAAAAAGAAAGAAAAGAAAAACAAAAAAACAAAAAACAAAACAAAACAAAAAACAAAAAAAAATGCCCACTGGACGTAGATTCTGTGGGAATGCTCTAGGTGGCGCTATTGCCCCACTATTCCACAGCTGTGACTGTGCCGCTCCGCAGGGCCCTTTATCACTCTGGCAGGGGTGGGAACGAATAGGAGGCTGTTGATCTCAGTGAGAAGTGTTAAGTATGGCTACACTTCCTCAGTCGCCAGCTAAGGCGTCTGAACCTCCCCAGGACTCCCAGCCTGCTGGGCTGAGTGTGCTGGGGCGATCCGGCTCCTCCGCTGGGCTCCTGTCTCTTTAAGACCGCTGAAGAAAGCGCGCTTTTTTTTTTTTCCTTCCCGGGAGCCGGCTGCAAGCACCCTGGCGCGTTCCCCGCTCAGATCCTGCCGCTCTGTCTCTCCAATCTCCGCTGCACTGCGCAATGTGGGTCAGCGCTCCCCGCGCAGATCACCGGGGCTGGCTACTTCGCGGGGTGTGCTTCCACTCCCTCCCGGCTCTGACTCCTCTCCTCCCGCTGGTGCGCTGGGGTGGGGGAGTGCTCGGGTCCTGTCAGGTTGCGGCTCCCTATCTTACCCACCTCTTGGGGTGCCGAGTCCTCTCGGGTGTAGCTGCACGCTGTGCGCTTTCCTGTGTATTCTCGTCTCTCTTTTAGGAATACATGTATTTGCTGTGTTTTCGTAGATAAATATAGTGTTGGGAGGAGATTTCTGCCGCCCTGCTCACACCGCCATCTTCCCGGAAGTCCTCTTTAGTGATATCTTTAGGGTTTTATATAAATAGTATCATGTCATCTGAAAATAGTGACAGTTTTACTTCTTTCTTACCAATTTGGATGCCTTTTATCTGTTCATCTTGTCTGATTGGCATGGTTAGGATTTCCAGAATTGTGTTGAATAAAAGTGGTGAGAGTGAGTATCCTTGTCTTGCTCCCGATCTTAGAGGAAAAGCTTTAAGCTTTTCACAACTGACTATGATGTTAGTTGTGGGTTTTATGTATATAACCTTTATTAGGTTGAGATATGTTCTCTCTATACATATTTTATTGAGAATGTTTATAATGAATGGATTTTGTATTTTGTCAAATGCTTTTTCAGCATCTACTGAGATGGTCATATGGTTTTTATCCCTCTTTTTGTTAATGTAGTGTATCACACTGATTGATTTATAAATATTGTACCATGCTTGTATCCTTGAAATAAATTCTCCTTGGTCATGATGGATGATCTTTTTAATGAATTTTTGAATTTTGTTCACCAATATTTTGTTGAGGGTATTTGTATCTATGTTCATCAGGGATATTTGTCTATAATTCTCTTTTATTATAGTATCTTTGTCTGGTTTTGTTATTAGAGTGATGTTGGCTTCATAGAATGAGTTTAGAAGTATTTTCTACTACTTAAGTTTTGGAATATGTTAGGAAGAATGGGTTTCAGCTCTTCTTAAAAAGTTTGGTAGAATTCATCTGTGAATCCATCAGATCTTGGATTTTGTTTATTCAGAGTTTTTGTTACCAATTCAATTTCATTACTGGTATTTGGTCTGTTCAGATTTTCTCTTTCTTCCTCAACCAGTCTTGAAAGGTTGCACTTTTCTAGGAATTTGTCAATTTCTTCTAGGTTGTCCAGCTTATTAGCATATAATTTTTCATACAAATCTCTAATAATTATTTGTATTTCTGTGATGTCAGTTGTAACTTCTCTTCTTCACTTTTGTTTTTCTTTATTTCTTCCCTTTCTGTTTTTCTTGATAAGTCTGGATAAAGGTCTGTCTATTTGGTTTACCTTCTAAAAGACCCAGTTCTTGATTTCATTCATTTATTTTTGTATTTATTTTTATTTTAGTATCATTAATCTACAATTACATGTGCAGCGTTATGGTTACTAAACTCCCCAATTCAACAGGTCCCCCCCACCTACACCATTACAGTCACTGTCCATCAGCATATTGAGATGCTATAGAATCACTACTTGTCTTCTCTGAGTTGTACAGCCCTCCCCATGATCCCCAACATTATGTCTGCTAATCGTAATGCCCCTTTTTTTCCCTTCTTCCTACATTCCCACCCATCCTCCCCAGTCCCTTTCCCTTTGGTAACTGTTAGTCCATTCTTGGGTTCTGTGAGTCTGCTGCTGTTTTGTTCTTTCAGTTTTTTTCTTTGCTCTTATGCTCCACACATGAGTGAAATCATTTGGTACTTGCCTTTTTCCGCTTGGCTTATTTCACTGAGCATAATACCCCCTAGCTCCATCCATGTTGTTGCAAATGGTAGGATTTGCTTTCTCCTTATGACTGAATAATATTCGATTGTGTATATGTACCACATCTTCTTTTTCCATTTATCTACTGATGGACACTTAGGTTGCTTCCATTTCTTGGCTATTGTAAATAGTGAGGTGATAAACATAGGGGTGCATCTATCTTTTTCAAGGTAGGCTTCTGCATTCTTAGGGTAAATTCCTAGGAATGGGATTCCTGGGTCAAATGGTATTTCTATTTTGAGTTTTTTGAGGAACCTCCAGACTGCTTTCCACAATGGTTGAACTAATTTGCATTCCCACCAGCAGTGTAGGAGGGTACCCCTTTCTCCACATCCTCGCCAAAATTTGTTGTTGTTTCTGTTTTGGATGTTGGCCACCATTACTTGTGTGAGTTGATATCTCACTGTGGTTTTAATTGACATTTCTCTGATGATTAGCGATGTGGAGCATCTTTTCATGTGCCTGTTGGCCATCTGAATTTCTTCTTTGGAGAAGTGTCTATTCATGTCCTCTGCCCATTTCTTAATTGGATTATTTGCTTTTTGTTCGTTGAGGTGCGTGAGTTCTTTATATACTTTGGATTTTAACCCCTAATCGGATATGTCATTTATGAATATATTCTCCCATTCTGTAGGATGTTTTTTGTTCTACTGATGGTGTCCTTTCCTGTACAGAAGCTTTTCAGCTTGATATAGTCCCACTTGTTCATTTTTGTTTTTGTTTCCCTTGCCTGGGGAGATATGTTCATGAAGAAATCACTCATGTTTATGTCCAAGAGATTTTTGCCTATGTTATTTTCTAAGACTTTTATGGTTTCATGACTTACATTCAGGTCTTTGATCCATTTTGAGTTTATTTTCTGTATGGGGTAGACAGTATTCCAGTTTCATTCTCTTACATGTAGCTGTCCAGTTTTTCCAACACCAGCTGCTGAAGAGGCTGTCATCTCCCCATTGTATATCCAAGGCTCCTTTGTCATATATTAATGGACCGTATATGTTTGGGTTAATGTTTGGATTTTCTATTCTGTTCCACTGGTCTGTGAGTCTGTTCTTGTGCCAATACCAAATTGTCTTGATTACTGAAGCTTCGTAGTACAGCTTGAAGTCTGGAGCATAATTCTCCCTGTTTTATTCCTCCTTCTCAGGATTGCTTTGGCTATTCAGGGTCTTTTGTGGTTCCATATGAATTTTAGAACTATTTGTTCCAGTTCATTGAAGAATTCTGTTGGTATTTTGATAGGGATTGCATTGAATCTGTAGATTGCTTTAGGTTGTATAGCCATTTTGACAATATTTATTCTTCCTAGCCAAGAGCACGGGATGAATTTCCATTTGTTAGTGTCCTCTTTAATTTCTCTTAGGAGTGTCTTGTAGTTTTCAGGGTATAGGTCTTTCACTTCCTTTGTTAGGTTTATTCCTAGGTGTTTTATTCTTTTTGATGCAATTGTAAATGGAATTGTTTTTCTGATTCTCTTTCTGTTAGCTCGTCGTTAGTGTATACGATAGCAATAGATTTCTGTGTGTTAATTTTGTATCCTGCAACTTTGCTGAATTCACATATTAGTTCTAATAATTTTGGAGTGGAGTCTTTAGGGTTTTTTATGTACAATATCATGTCATCTGCAAATAGTGACAATTTGACTTCTTCTTTACCATTCTGGATGCCTTGTATGTCTTTGTTTTGTCTGATTGCCATGGCTAGGACCTCCAGTACTATGTTGAATAACAGTGGAGAGAGTGGGCATCCCTGTCTTGTTCCCAATCTTAGATAAAAACGTTTCAGCTTCTCGCTGTTAAGTATGATGTTGGCTGTGGGTTAGTCATATACGGCCTTTATTATGTTGAGGTGCTTGCCTTCTATACCCATTTCTTGAGAGTTTTTATCATGAATGAATGTTGAATTTTGTCAAATGCTTTTTCAGCATCTATGGAAATGATCACGTGGTTTTTGTTCTTCTTTTTCTTGATGTGGTGGATGATGTTGATGCATTTTCGAATGTTGTCCCATCCTTGCATCCCTGAGATGAATCCCACGTGATCATGGTGTATGATACTCTTGATGTATTTTTGAATTCGGTTTGTTAATATTTTGTTGAGTATTTTTGCATGTATGTTCTTCAGGGATATTATTCTGTAATTTTCTTTTTTGGTGAGGTCTTTGCCCGGTTTTGGTATTAGAGTGATGCTGGCTTCATAGAAAGAGTTTGGAGTATTCCCTCCTCTTCTATTGTTTAGAAAACTTTAAGGAGAGTGGGTATTATTTCTTCTCTATATGTCTGGTAAAATTCAGAGGTGAATACATCTGGTCCAGGTGTTTTGTTCTTGGGTAGTTTTTTGATTACAGATTGAATTTCATGGCCGGTAATTGGTCTGTTTAGTTTTTCTATTTCTTGCTTGGTCAGTCTTGGAAGGTTGTATTTTTCTAAGAAGTTGTCCATTTCTTCTAGGTTTTCAGCTTGTTAGCATATAGATTTTCATAGTATTCTCTTATAATTGTTTGTATTTCTGTGGGGTCCGTCATGGTTTTTCTTTTCTCATTTCTGATTTTTTATATGTGTAGATTCTCTTTTTCTCTTAATAAGTCTGGCTAGGTGTTTATTTATTTTGTTTATTTTTTCAGTGAACCAGCTCTTGGTTTCATTGATTTTTTCTATTGTTTTATTCTTCTCAATTTTATTTATTTCTTCTCTGATCTTTATTATGTCCCTCCTTCTGGTGACTTTGGGCCCCATTTGTTCTTCTTTTTCCAATTTCATTATTTTTGTCTTTAGACTATTCATTTGGGAATGTTCTTCCTTCTTTAAATAGGCCTGGTTTGCAATATACTTTCCTCTTAGAACTGCCTTTGCTGCGTCCCACAGAAGTTGTGGCTTTGTGTTATTGTTGTCATTTGTCTCCATATATTGTTTGATCTCTGATTTAATTTGGTTGTTGGTCCTTTGATTATTTAGGTGCCTGTTGTTAAGCCTCCATATATTTATGAGCCTTTTGTTTTCTTTGTACAATTTATTTCTAGTTTTATACCTTTGTGATCTGAGAAGCTGGTTGGTAGACTTTCAATATTTTTGATTTTACTGAGGTTCTTTTTGTGGCCTAGTATGTGGTCTATTGTGGAGAATGTTCCATGTGCACTTGAGAAGAATGTGTGTCATGCTTCTTTTAGGTATAAAGTTCTGTAGATGTCTGTTAGGTCCATCTGTTCTAGTGTGTTGTTCAGTGCCTCTGTATCTTTACTTATTTTCTGTGTGGTTGATCTGTCCTTTGGCGTGAGTGGTGTATTGACGTCTTCTAAAATGAATGCATTGCTTTCTATTTCCTCCTTTAATTCTGTTAGTATTTGTTTCACATATATCAGCCCTCCTGTGTTGGGTGCATATATATTTGTAATGGTTATATCCTCTTGTTGGACTGACCCCTCTAACATTATGTAATGTCCTTCTTTGTCTCTTGTGACTTTCTTTGTTGTGAAGTCTATTTTGTCTGATACAAGTACTGCAACACCTGCTTTTTTCGCCTTGTTGTTTGCATGAAATATCTTTTTCCATCCCTTCACCTTTATTCTGTGTATATCTTTGGGTTTGAGGTGAGTCTCTTGTAAGCAGCATATAGATGGGTCTTACTTTCTTATCCATTCTATTGCTCTGTGTCTTTTGATTGGTGCATTCTGTCCATTTACATTTAGGGTGCTTATTGATAGATATGTACTTATTGCCATTGCTGGATTTAGTTTCGTGGTTACCAAAGATTCAAGGGTAGCTTCTTTATTATCTAACAGTTTAACTTATCTTTCTTGTTAAGCTATTATAAACACCGTCTGATGATTCTTTCTCTCCCTTCTTATTCTTCGTCCTCCATTCTTTATATAGTAGGTGTTTTATTCTGTACACTTTTACATTTCCTTTGACTGTTTTTGTGGATAGTTCATTTTACTTTTTGCCTTTACTTAATATTTGGATGGTCTGCTTTCTTTGCTACAATTTTATTTTCTCTTGTGACATCTTTTTAGCCTTAGCAGGGCTTCCATCTAGACCAGTCCCTTTAAGATATCCTATAGAGGTGGTTTGTGGGAGGCTAATTCCCTCAGCTTTCGCTTGTCTGGGAATTGGTTAATCCCTCCCTCAAATTTAAATGATAGTCGTGCTGGATACAGTATTCTTGGTTCAATGCCCTTCTGTTTTATTACATTCAATATATCATGCCATTCTCTTCTGGCCTGTAAGGTTTCTGTTGAGAAATCTGATGATATTCTGATGGGTTTTTCTTTGTAGGTCATCTTTTTTCTCTCTCTAGCTGCCTTTAATACTCTGTCCTTATATTTGATCTTTGCCATTTTAATTATTATGTATCTTGGTGTTGTCTTCCTTGCGTCCCTTGTCTTGGGGGATCTGTGGGCTTGCATGGTCTGAGAAACTCTTTCCTTCCCCAGCTTGGGGAATTTTTCAGCAATCATTTCTTCAAAGACACTTTCTATCCCTTTTTCTCTCTCTTCTTCCTCTGGTACTCCTATAATGTGAATATTGTTCC
>JAVSCE010006982.1:0-74278 GCA_032199065.1 Smutsia gigantea
TCAACATCATAAAGGCTATATATGACAAACCCACAGCTAACATCATACTTAAGAGCAAGAAGCTGAAAGCTTTCATCTAAGATCAGGAACAAGACAGGGATGCCCACTCTCTCCACTGTTATTTAACATAGTACTGGAGGTCCTAGCCACGGCAATCAGACAAAACAAAGACATACAAGGCATCCAGATTGGTAAAGAAGAAGTCAAATTGTCACTATTTGCAGATGACATGATACTGTACATAAAAAACCCTAAAGACGCCACTCCAAAACTACTAGAACTAATATCTGAATTCAGCAAAGTTGCAGGATACAAAAATTAACACACAGAAATCTGTTGCTTTCCTATACACTAATGATAGACTAGCAGAAGAAATCAGAAAAACAATTCCATTCACAATTGCATCAAAGAATAAAATACCTAGGAATAAACCTAATGAAGGAAGTGAAAGACCTGTACTCTGAAACTACAAGACACTCTAAAAATTAAAGAGGACATAACAAATGGAAAATGCATCCCATGCTCTTGGCTAGGAAGAATAAATATGTGTCAAAATGGCTATACTACCTAAAGCAATCTACAGATTCAATGCAATCCCTATCAAACTACTAACAGCTTTCTTCAATGAACTGGAACAAATAATTCTAAAATTCATATGGAACCGCAAAAGACCCCGAATAGCCAAAGCAGTCCTGAGAAGGAGGAATAAAACAGGGGGAATTACACTCCCTGACTTCAAGCTCTACTACAAAGCCACAGTAATCAAGACAATTTGGTATTGGCACAAAAACAGACCCACAGACCTGTGGAACAGAATAGCGAATCCAAACATTAACCCAAACATACTCAGTCAATTAATATTTGATAAAAGTGCCTTGGATATACAATGGGGAGATGACAGCCTCTTCCGCAGCCGGTGTTGGAAAAACTGGACAGCTACATGTAAGAGAATGAAACTGGACTACTGTCTAGCCCCATACACAAAGGTAAACTCAAGGTGGATCAAAGACTTGAATGTAAGACATGAAACCATATATCTCTTAGAAAAAAACATAGGCAAAAATCTCCTGGACATAAACATGAGCAACTTCTTCACGAACATATCTCCCCGGGCAAGGGAAACAAAAGCAAAAATGAACAAGAGGGACTATATCAAGCTGAAAAGCTACTGTACAGCAAAGTACACCATCAGTAGAACAAAAAGACATCCTACAGTATGGGAGAATATATTCATAAAAAACGTTTCTGATAAAGGGTTGACATCCAAAATATATAAAGAACTCATGCACCTTAACAAACAGAAAGCAAACAATCCAATTAAGAAATGGGCAGAGGACATGAATAGACACTTCTCCAAAGAAGAAATTCAGATGGCCAACAGACACATGAAAAGATGCTCCACATCGCTAATCATCAGAGAAATGCAGATTAAAACCACAATGAGATATCACCTCACACCAGTGAGGATGGCCAACATCCAAAACACAAACAACCACAAATGTTGGCGAGGATGTGGAGAAAAGGGAACCTTCCTACACTGCTGGTGGGACTGCAAATTAGTTCAACCATTGTGGAAAGCAGTATGGAGGTTCCTCAAAAAACTCAAAATAGAAATACCATTTGACCCAGGAATCCCACTCCTAGGAATTTACCCTAAGAATGCAGCAGCCCAATTTGAAAAGGACAGATGCACCCTATGTTTATTGCAGCACTATTTACAATAGCCAAGAAATGGAAGCAACCTAAGTGTCCATCAGTAGATGAATGGATAAAGAAGAGGTGGTACATATACACAATGGAATATTATTCAGCCATAAGAAGAAAACAAATCCTACCATTTGCAACAACATGGATGGAGCTAAAGGGTATTATGCTCAGTGAAATAAGCCAAGCCGAAAAAGACAAGTATCCAATGATTTCACTCATATGTGGAGTATAAGAACAAAGAAAAAAACTGAAGGAACAAAACAGCAGCAGACTCACAGAACCCAAGAACGGACTAATAGTTACCAAAGGGCGGGAAGGGAGGGTAAGAGGGAAAAAGGGGCATTACGATTAGCAGATGTAATGTGGGGGGGGCACGGGGAGGGCAGTATAACTCAGAGAAGACAAGTAGTGATTCTATAGTATCTCACTACGCTGATGGACAGTGACCGTAATGGGGTTGGTGGGGGGGACCTGATGAAGGGGTAGCTTAATAATCGTAATATTACACATGTAATTGTAAATTAATGATAATAAAATAAATTATATTAAAAAAAAACTCTCAACAAAATGGGTATAGAGGGCAAGTACCTCAACATCATAAAGGCCATATATGACAAACCCACAGCCAACATCATACTTAACAGCTAGAAGCTGAAAGCATTTCATCTAAGATCAGGAACAAGACAGGGATGCCAACTCTCTCCACTGTTATTCAACATAGTACTGGAGTTCCTAGCCACAGCAGTCAGACAAAACAAAAACATACAAGGCGTCCAGATTGGTAAAGAAGAAGTCAAATTGTGACTATTTGCAGATGACATGATACGGTAGGTAAAAAATCCTAAAGACTACTCAAAAACTACTAGAACTAATATCTGAATTCAGCAAAGTTGTACAATACAAAATTAACACAGAGAAATCTGTTGCATTCCTATACACTAACGATGAGCTAACAGAAAGAGAAATCAGGAAAACAATTCCATTCACAATTGCATCAAAAAGAACAAAATACCTAGGAATAAACCTAATGAAGGAAGTGAAAGACCTATACCTGAAAACTACAAGACACTGCTAAGAGAAATTAAAAAGGACACCAACAAATGCAAATTCATCCCATGCTCTTGGCTAGGAAGAATCAATATTGTCAAAATGGCTATACTACCTAAATCAATCTGCAGATTCAATGCAATCCCTATCAAAATACCAACAGTGTTCTTGAATGAACTGGAACAAATAGTTCTAAAATTCATATGGAACCACAAAAGACCCCGAATAGCCAAAGCAATCCTGAGAAGGAAGAATAAAACAGGGAGAATTACCCTCCCAGACTTCAAGCTCTACTACAATGCCACAGTACTAAAGACAATTTAGTACTAGCACAAGAACAGACTCACAGACCAGTGGAACAGAATAGAGAGTCCAGACATAAACGCAAATATATATGGTCAGTTAATATATGATAACGGAGCCACGGATATACAATGGGGAAATGTCAGCCTCTTCAACAGCTGGTGTTGGCAAAACTGGACAGCTACATGTAAGAGAATGAAACTGGATTACTGTCTAATCCCATACACAAAAGTAAACCCAAAATGGATCAAGGATCTGAATGTAAGTCATGGAACCATAAAGCTCTTAGAAAAAAACATAGGCAAAATCTCTTGGTCATAAACATGAGCAACTTCTTCATGAACAATCTCCACGGGCAAGGGAAACAAAAGCAAAAATGAAAAAGTGGGACTATATGAAGCTGAAAAGCTTCTGTACAGCAAAGGACACCATCAATAGAACAAAAAGGCATCCTACAGTATGGGAGAATATATTCATAAATGACATATCCAATAAAGGGCGGACATACAAAATATATAAATAGCTCATGCACCTCAACAAACAAAAAGCAAATCATCCAATTAAAAAATGGGCAGAGGAGCTGAACAGATACTTCTCCAAAGAAGAAATTCAGATGTCCAACAGGCACATGAAAAGATGTTCCTCATGACTAATCATCAGAGAAATGCAAATTAAAACCACAATGGGATATCACCTCACACCAGTGAGGATGGCCAACATCCAAAACACAAACAACAACAAATGTTGGCGAGGATGTGGGGGAAGGGGAACCCTCCTACACTGCTGGTGGGAATGTAAATTAGTTCAACCACTGTGGAAAGCAGTATAGAGGTTCCTCAGAAAACTCAAAATAGAAATACTATTTGACCTAGGAATTCCACTCCTAGGAATTTACCCTAAAAATGCAGCATCGCAGTTTGAAAAAGACATGTGCACCCCTATGTTTATCGCAGCACTATTTACAATAGCCAAGAAATGGAAGCAACCTGAGTGTCCATCAGTAGATGAATGAATAAAGAAGATGTGGTACATATACACCACGGAATACTATTCAGCCATAAGAAGGAAACAAATTCTACCATTTGCAACAACATGGATGGAACTCTAGAATATTATGCTCAGTGAAATAAGCCAGGCAGAGAAAGACAAGTATCAAATGATTTCACTCATCTGTGGAGTATAAGAACAAAGAAAAAAACTGAAGGAATAAACAGCAGCAGACTCACAGAACCCAAGAATGGACCAACAGTTACCAAAGGGAAGGGAGCTTTGAAGGATGGGTGGGAAGGGAGGGATAAGGATAGAAAAAGAGACATTACGATTAGCTGTCATAATGTAGGGGATGGGCACAGGGAGGGCTGTACAACAGAGAGAAGACAAGTAGTGACTCTATAGCATCTCACTACGCTGATGGACAGTGACTGTAATGGGGTATGTGGTGGGAAGTTGATGACAGGGGGAGTCTAGTAACCATAATGTTGCTCATGTAATTGTAGATTAATGATACCAAAATTTTAAAAAAGCACATGACATAAAATTTGCCATCTTATCCGCTTCTAAGGTTGCATTTCAGTAGTGTTCAGTATATTTACATTATTGTGCAACTAATCCCCAGAACTTTCTCATTTTGCAAAACTGATACTCTATACCTATTAAACAACAATTCCCCATTTCCCCCACCAGCCCCCCTGGAAACCACCATTCAACTGTTTTCTGAATTTAACTACTTTAGATACTGCACCTAAGTGGAATCATACAGTATTTATCTTTTTGTCATTGCCTTATTTCACATATCATAATATCTTCAAAGTTCATACATGTTATAGAATGTAAGATTTCTTCCTTTTTAAGCCTGACTAGTATTCTATTCTGTGTATATATACATTTTGTTTATCCACTTATTCTTCAATGAGCACTTGGGTTGCTTCCATGTTTTAGTTATTGTGAATAATGCTGCTATAAACAGAGCTGTTAAAATATCTTTTTGAGACCCTGCTTTCAGTTATTTTGTGTATATACCCAGAAGTTGGAATGTTGAATCATATGGTAAATCTCTACTTAATTTTCTGAGTAACTTCCATATTGCTTTCCACAGTGGCTGTTACAGTTTACATTCCCACCAGCAATGTACAGAACTTCTAATTTATCTGTATCCTCATCAATACTTTTTATTTTCTGCATTTAGGGTTGCATGTAGTTTGTTTGAGGCAGCATAAAACACAGTTGTCCTGGATCAACAAACATAGACTCAGTTTTTAAGTCCCTCATTTTTGAGGGAAGTTTCCAACCACCCCACTTGTGGTTAATTGCTCATTGACCAACCTGAGATCCTGACTCCTGAATGAAAAGTTTTATGATGTGTGAGAATATAACAGGTGGAACAGTGCTTCCCATTTGTTCCCACAGCTTCTGGAGATCAGCCTCAGAACTCTGGAGAAAAGTTGGGGGAGGAAGGGACTCATAAGCATCTGAGGACCACATCTACTTCCCCAGGGTAACCACAGACCCATCAGATCTTTTGAACAGGTTTCCCTATTTCCTTCCCCTCCAAGGACAAGAATTCCTCTGCCCATCTGGAGGAGGATCTTAATCAGAGAATACATTCAGCCTTTAGAAAATGGGAACTCTCTTTGGTGGAAAGAACACTGCACTGGGAAAACCTGAGGCTCAGAACCATGGGTTTCTGTTTGGGGCTTTGGCTCAGAGGCTGTGATGTTAGACAAACTTCTTCTAGAAATTTCCTTTTTGAGGGCATATAACTAACTCAACTGCTCTAGACCCAAGGCTAAGACAACAGATCAGAGTTCTCTGAAAGCCCATTCTGGTTCAACTGTGCTTTGCTTTTTTATCATCTTTACAAAGCAGTGAAAAATCCATCTTTATGAGAAATCTTTGCATTACTATGTGGTTCTTTCCACCACAGAAAGCCAGACAAAAACATGATTATGTGTCATCCCTACTCAGGGAAGTACACAGAAATTAAGTAACTTTAGGTACAGTAGTGAGACTACTGGGTAGGAAGGGAGAAGGTATGCAAAGCAGAAGAGTTTCTTTTTTAAAAATAAGCCCAACATTGTTGTTTTATTTTCTAATTAATGGCAATATTTAAACTCAAATTAGAAATTAGATAATATGTATCAACTATACTTCAACTAAAAATATCAAAAAATTATACAATAGATTCTTATAAATAAATTATTTCAATTTACATATTAGCAAAATATGAAAAACCCACCCTATCCTCCACCAGCCAATAATTTATCACCTATAGTTGTGAGGCAGGTACCCCAGGGAACAAACTCCAAGACAGATTTGTGTGCAAGCGGTTTATTTGGAAGTACCTTCATGTCTTGCCAATGGGTTTCACCCCAGACAAGTTCACTATGGATTCAATGAGACCAAAGAAATTACAGTAGAATGTTCTAGGGTTTAAAGGGTTTATGCCCAATTTTATTCACACAGTGGCAGGTCAGTCACTAGAATCCTGCCCACTCAGAGCGAGTCTTCATGCAGCAAGCTAGTCTCTGCCTCTGGGTCTCTCTGCTTACACAGCCGTCCTCTGGGTCTTTCTACCCACAAAGCCATCTCAGTCTCTGTCCTAGGTACTGCCACCACTTCAGTCTCATCTCTGCTCTCCTGCAGCCTTGCAGCCATGTCACCATGTCGCCCACAGTACTGGGCGGAGCTCTTTATATAGAGTCAATATCAAGGTATTGCCTATACGTGTGTAGTGAGCTAGCCAACCAGGGCCAGTTGAGAATCTCAGCCATAGGAACATTCAAAATACATTCATGCTATAAAATACCAAGCAGCAATTTAAAAGAATAAAAAAGTAGACATTGAAAAGTCCTCAATACAGTGTTAAAAGAAAAAACCCTAATCATATGTTTAAATACATGTATCCTTATTTATATATATGTATGCATGCTTGTATAAATGTACAGTAAACTTTTATCAGTGGTTATAAACTTGGGAGGGGACTGGTATTGGCCCTTGGTTGAAATGGCACTTTCATTTTTCATGTCTTTTTCTGTGTGATTTGAAAATTTTACAAGCCTACTTTATTTTTGTGATTTAAAACACAATTTCCAAAAGAAAAGGTAGGATAGAACAAAAGAATATACAGAAGAATAATCAGCTGTAATCCTATCATTAAGAGAACCCCTCTATCAACATGGTAATGTAAATCTTTCCAGCTCTTTTTCTTTGTATAAACATTTTTCAACCAAGTTGAGGTACAGACTGAACAGTATTCAAATTCTGTTCATCCTTCCTTTTTTACTAGAAGTTCTCTAGAGAATTCTAGTCTGGAATTCTCCCTCCTTCACTGAAGTCACTATCTTCATTTAAGCTCTGCTACTGAGTGAAAGTCAATGCCACTTGCTCTGGAGGGACTCTTGCCTGCTCACAACTAGGCAGAAACTCAAATTGTAGCCCCAGGGCACAGAAATCTCCCAGAAGGAAACACTGCCACCTGGTGCTGTAAGCTTCTGACTATTTGTGGGCAGGTGGGAAGCTAAAGGCACACCAAGGGTTGACTTGGTTCGAGGGTTAAAATAGGGGGCTGAGCAAGTCCCTGGGTATGGCTGGTCATGGTTGTTGAAAAGAACTACTCAAATACAGTCAGTAAAAGAAGAAAGAAGTATCCCCAATGTGAGGCTCAGCACAGCCTCTGCCAGAAACAGGACCCCACACAGATTGGACTTTGCTCTAAGGCAGTGCTAAGTAGAATGAGGGAGTTTTCTGTGCAGTGTGCCTTCTGCAATAGGGTCACCTTGTACTTGAGCCTCAGTCAGTGTGGAGAGTGTTTACTTGGACAACAAGAGCAAATCCACATTCTGGTTTACAAAGAACCCTTGAACTTACTGTAGACTTAAACAATGTCCAGTAGGAGCAAGCCAAGCTTAGGTGTGGGTCTCAGCCAGAAAACGACTCACAGCATCATGGATGTAGGATGTAGCATCCTACATCCCAGCCATACCTTCAAAGAACTTCATCAGTACAGGGTGAGCAGATCCTGCACATGCGTGAATGGGTCCCAGCATGGGGTAAGGAACTGCCAGTTAGATTAACATCTGCATTTAATCTAATTGTGATACTGCACAGTATGAGATAAGAATCTGTGGATAAATTTGTAATCACAGGAAAGAAACATTTAGCATACAGAGTCAAGGAGACAGAGAATCCGATTACAGAACAAAAAAGGTTACCAAGATTATGAAGTATTTCAAAATCTCTTTCCAGTAATCATTTTGCAATATATACACATTTCAAATAATGATGTTGTACACCTTAGAGTAATACAATGTTATATGTCAATTATATCTCAATAAAACTAGGGAAATTTTTTAAAAATCCCTTTCCATAAAGTAAAATGGTCTTCTGCCCTCCAAATCTAAACCTGAAAAGGTTTTAGAAGTTCCTTGAGCAAACATACATGTTGACGTATAAATGGGCACTATGGCAGTACAGTTGTCTTTGGAATGGCCAAGATCTTCATGCCACCTCTTTACATCCCCAACTTTTCTACCATAGTGAGGAGCTTCATAAGTGTTGTTGATGGCAAAGCTGTTGAGTTTCTGTAATCAGATCTGATTATTCTCCCTAAGGAGTGGGGAAAAGCACAATAATCCAAAATAAGTGACTCCATGAATCTATTTGATCTTGAAGCATGTTGTGCTATGGTAAATTATTTTGTATTCACTTTATTATTGTATTCACAGTTCCTCAGCGTGAATGAATTAGTTAATCCAGGAATCTACCCTCTCACTAAGGAAGCTACAAGTGTCCCTAGATGATCTTCCAACAGAAATTTCCTCTCATTATCCCTGTGGGGCATGTGACAGAAATTCCCCAATCAAATGCTTTCTCCTAGGGCTTTGGCATTTGAACAGACTGAGAAGATGGGTATGACCTCTGGTCTCGGTGGACTACAAATGGTGTAAAGCTCTATAGACCAAAAGGAGCTTATTGTCCATGTAAATGACTCAAAAGGGGACACAAGGGCTTCAGTTCCTCGTTTAAATTATTCATTTAAAAACCATTTACTGAGCATGTGTGTGTCCCAGTGTGCCCCACTATACTAGATGCTTGCACGTATTCATTCATTTAACAGATGAGGATAAATTCAAAAACTTTAAGAAACTTGCTCAAGGTCACAGAGCCTGTCCAAAGGAACTGGATTCAAGCACCTGTATCCTGACTCTAACTTTAGTGCCTTATTCACTATTCCACAGTTGACTCCAAAACTTTCCCTCATCCAGTTTTAGGGATAATTGAAAGAACAAAATAAAACAAACATTATTTTTAAACAGATGAGGCTAGCACAAAAAGACCTAAATAGTTCAGCAAAGTGAGTATTAAGTTTTATTTACAGTCCCCCCAAAAAACCTATTGCTAGTAGGGGCGGAGCCTGGAAATGAGGGAGTTTCCTCTGGAAAGAATGGATGGGGACACATAAATGTACCAACACACACAGAACAGAGTTCTTTCTAGATCAGAAGGGATGAACCTCAGACAACCAATAATAGAAAGGTAATGGTTGAGGTGTTTGGAATGAATAAAATAAGCTCAGACTCTTGGCTGCAAGTGAAAGAAACTCAACTCTACTAGCTTAGACAAATCCAGAAGATCCTCAAGGGCAACTACAGCTCAGACTGGCTCACGCTCTCCCCTACCTTCTCTTGTCCTCCTCTCTCTATATGTCAACTCTATCCTCTCAGACATGTTCCTACAAGTGAATGAAAGAATAGCTGTTGGCACTTTCCAGACCACATCTCCCAACGACCCCACCCAAGAACTTCACTCCTTCCCAAAGTACCAATTCAAACATCCTGGTGCAGGACTGGGTGGTTAGGGAGGGGGAGAGGGAGGCAGCCAGTGGCTTTGATTATCCAGAAGAAATGGGAAGATATAAGCCTGCAGTGAAGACATTAAATGTCCTCCACATGGCGTTCTAATTCTAATTGGCCTCTGTTCTTTCTAGCTTTAATTACATCATTGTTTCCACAAATTGAGGAAAGATGTGGATGAAACAGGAGGTTAATGAGCTCAACTGTATTCCTCGTCTACCTCAACAAAATCATTATTTTCATTTATGGGTATATTTTGCTGATTAGCTTTTATGCCTGTGAGCTCTTGGACTGACATGTGCAAATCTGAGCATGATCATCTCATAACCATCCTAGATGTTTATGTAATTTTTTTCCTTCTACATTGATCCTACCTTCTATTTCTGTGGTCCATTAACAAGAATAATTCTAAAGACTTAAATATAACATTTTAGAATTGATAAAGCATTGCATATCACACTAGATAGATTCAAACCAATGTTTGCTTGTAAAAGAATTCATTAGAGTCCTAGCTTTGCATTGTTTTGCCCTCATTTAGCACAGAAAAGGGCCCAAATTGGGGTGAGGGTAGGGACTGGACTATCTTTGTTTTTTTTTAATTTAGGTATCATTGATATACAATTTTATGAAGGTTTCACATGAGCAACATTGTGGTTACTACATTCTCCCCTATTATCAAGTCCCCATGACATACCCCATTGCAGTCACTGTCCATCAGCATAGTAAGATGCTATAGAGTGGACTGACTATCTTATTACATATTCTGTGATCTTGGGTAGGTATAGGATGTGGAAAGCTTAATAAATGGTACTTCGAATTTAGCTAAAGCAATTCTCCTGCAAATTCCTGGGAGATCCTTATCCCAGGCTGGGTAAACTCAGCAGTTCTCCACACACATGTGCTCAAATTTCACAGAAAGCCATACATCAACAGTTTACAGGGATCTTCCCTCTCTGAGCCCAAATAGCCCTACATGGCTCACAGTCCATTTGATCCTCCTATTGCACTGCCCTAGGATATGTCTTGTATTGTTAATTCAGACTGTTGACTCCCACATTGTTCAATGTTTTACCCTCAGTTGCCAGACTGACCTCATTTCCTGCCAAGCTAACTTCATTTCTGTTTTTGATAGGGTTGCTAAACTGGATGGGTTCCGAGAATACTGCAGACACAGTATATCTGGATTCTGCAAGGGGGATGATAATATTCTGTGGTCTTTCTGTGGTCAGGATGGCCAAAAAAAAAGTGGAAGACGGGGTAGATAGTAGTTACAACTGGCTGAACAATTTGTCCTAAAGCCCTTTGATCAGACCAACAAGGAGAAATTGCTTGTGGGAAGTAGGTGCAGAAATGGTAACCTGGGAATGAGAAGAACTGATATGGTCATGAAAAGTATTCTCCAGGATCTAGAGGAAGAAGCCCATTCATTCATGCAGCAAATAATTACTAAGTGCCTGTGCAGGGCATACTGTATAAAGTCTGGGGATAAAAGAGAACAAAACAGACAAGATTCCTGCCTTTCTGCAGGTTGCATTTTAGTGATGGGAAGAGAGACAATGGACACACAAGTCATCTGGAAATTTCTAAAAACTGTGTTACCACGAAAATAGCATGACTTGGGCGAGAGAGGGGTGCTCCTTTAGTATGGTAGTCTAGTGACCTAAAGAATGAGTAGCCAGCTGTGTGAACTTCTGGGGCCATACAATCTAGGCAGAGGGGACAGCAAAAGCAATGGTCCTGTAATGAGACTGTGCTCAGTATATTAAAGGTCTAGAAAGAAAAGCAGGTTCTGATAGCTCAAACGAAGTGAGAGGTTAAGGAGTGAACCCTCTAGTGAAGAGCCTCCCAGATGATGTCCCCCCGGGGGTTCACATGGCCCCGGCTGTTGATTCCCCTCAACCATCATGTCAACAGAAGTAGGGCCTGGGGCAGGCTGATTCTGTCCCTACCACCATCACTGTGGACTACAAAAAGTCCCATATACTTACTCAAGTGTTCCATAACATTATAGTTTCCTTTGTGTTCTATCATGTGGAAGGTGGTGGGGAAGCATATGTGTAGGTTTTTGTATATCATGTAAAACACTTTAAATTCTAACTCCTATATAGTTTCAAGGGACAAAATAAGAACCGTTGCCCATAAAACACAGAGACAGACATGTACTTCAAAACAAGGGGAACTTCAAAAACAAGGCAAGACATCTAATGATGGAATGGGTTGCCTCAAAAAAAATAGCCTAGAAGGAAAAGGATACATAGTGGATAGGAAGACTCAATATTATACAGATGTCAATTCACAATATATTCATCTATACATTTTACATAACCAGGATTAAAAAAACACTAAACATTTTTAACTAGATGATTTAAAAATTATATTCCAAGAATATCTGAGAAAGTTCTCAAAAAAATTCTGAAAAAATAGGGAAACCACCTCCTCCAGGTATTAAACATATTAAACAGAATAATTAAAACAGTATGGCATAGGGACTTGACTAGGAAATAGATCAATAAAATAAAACTAAAAGCTCAGATATATATACATATAATACATATAATTTATACATACAAATTCAGCTTATTATGAAGATGGTATTCTAAATCAGTTGGAAAAGATGGATTACTCAATAAAAGGTGTTGGGAAAACTGGAGAGTGACCTGGAAAAAAATAAAATTGGATCACTACTTCACACCTTATAGCAAAATTAATTCTGGATAGAGGAAAGGTTGAAATGTGAAAGTGAAGGTAGAAAAGTACTAAAAAAAACATGGAAGAATTTTTCTATATATACAATCCTGCTCTGGACAAACCTTCCTCGGTATGGTAAAACAAACACACACAAATAAATAAATAAAACAAGAAGCCAATAAAAGAAGATACTAATATATTCCAACTTTTTTTCTCCAGCTTTATTGAAGTGCGATTGAAAATTGAAATTATATATATTTAAGGTCTACAACATGTTCTGATATATATATATACATTGTAAAATTACCACCACAGTCAAGCAATTAACATACTCATCATCACATCTAGTTGTTTTTTTTTAAATGGTAGTGAGAAACCTTGAGATCTTCTCTCTTGGCAAATCAAGTATACAATACATTAAGTCTAATACCATGTTACACATTAAGTCTCCAGAATTTATTCACCTTATAACTGAAAATTTGGATGCTCTGACCAACATCTCCCCATTTCCTCGACCCCCCAGCCTCTAGTAACCACCATTCTACTCTCTACTACTGTGTTCCATTTTCTAAGATTCCACATACAGTGAGATCGTGCAGTACTTGTTTTCTGTGTCTGGCTTATTGCACTTAAATTTACTAAATTCAATTATTAATTTTTTAAAAAACTCCTGCATAGGAGAAAAGTCACAGGAAAAATAATGTACTGGAAAAGTTTTCAACTTAAATTGAGCTCATTAAAAAAAAAACATGTTAAAATTCAAGATATTGACAAGAAAAGCAACAAATAAGTAAAGGACATGAACAGATCACACAGAAAAATAAACACAAATGGTTCTCATATATATGAAAAGATACTCAACTACATCATAAAAGATGTGCAAATGAAAACAGCTAGAATAACTATTTCTGACCTACCAAATTGGGAAAAGTAAAAAAAAAAAAAAGACATTAATTTCCTGATAACTAAGAGCATGGGGAAAAATTACACTCATAATTCAATCAAGTAATGCAAATGATTCAACCTCTGTTGAGAGCAACTGACAATATCTATCAAAATAACAAATCCATCTACCCTTTCATCCAGAACTTCTGCTTTTAGATATTTATCCTACAAATTTGCCTACATACATGAAAAAAGACAAACAGTCAAAGTTATTCATTGCAGCTTTGCTGGTGAAAACAAAAGGTTGAAAACACTAAAATATTCATAAATTGATTTAATAAATTATGACATATCTGTCCAATGAAATACTATGCACCTGTTGAAAGGAATAAAATGAATAAAACACCTCTGAGTGATGGTATGGAATAATGACTAAGATATATTATTAAGGGGAAAATATGGTATATAGTATGCTAACACTTGTTTTTAAAAAAGAATATTAACATATATGCTTGTCAAATGCATAGACTACTTTGGGAAAGATACATAGGAAAGTTGTTAATAGTGGTTGCTATGTGGCATGGAGACAATGGAGGGGCTAGGGGGAGAAAGGGGGACAGAAAAGACATTCTCTTTGCTATAAATTCTTTTATACCAATTGATTTTTGTATTGTACAAATGTTATCTAATTTTAAAAATAGATTACAATTGAAACTATGGGGTGAAAGTGTTCATACATCTGTTTGTACAAGTAAACAATTAGCTATTCCTAGCCACATCAATCAGACAACACAATGAGATAAAAGGCATTCAAATTGGTAAGGAAGAAGATTCACTTTTTTGCAGATGACATGCTATTATACATAGAAAACCCTAAAGAATCCACCAAAAAACTACTATAACTAATAACTGAATTCAGCAAAGTGGCAGGATACAAAATTAATACACAGAAATATGTGGCATTCCTACATACTAACATCGAACTAGCAGAAAGAGAAATCAGGAAAGCAACTCCATTTACAATTCAGTAAAAATAATAATAAATTACCTAGGAATAAACCTAACCAAGGAGGTAAAAGACCTATACTCTGCAAACTACATGACACTCGTGAGAGAATTAAAGAAGGGACCAATGAGTGGAAATACATCCCATGTTCATGGATAGGAAGAATTAATATTGTCAAAATGACCATCCTGAGCAAAGCTATTTACAGATTCAGGGCAATCCCTAACAAAATACCAAGAGAAATTTTCAATGAACTAGAAAAAATAATTCTAAAATTCACATGGAACCATAAAAGACCCCAAATAGCTAAAGCAATCCTGAGAAAGAAGAAAAAAGCTGGGGGTATCATGCTTCATGACTTCAAGCTCTACTACAAGCCACAGTAATCAAAACAATTTAGTACTGGCACAAGAAGAGACCCATAGATCAATGGAACAGAATAGAGAGCCCAGATACAAACCCATGCATCCATAGTCAATTAGCATATAATAAAGGAGCCATGAATATGCAATGGGGAAATGACAGCCTCTTCAACAACTGGTGTTGGCAAAACTGGACAGCAACATGCAAGAGAATGAAACTGGATTATTGTTTAACTCCATACACAAAAGTTAACTCAAAATGGATCAAAGATCTGAATGTAAGTCATGAAATCATAAAACTCTAGGAAGAAAACATAGGCAAAAATCTCTTGAATATAAACATGAACAACTTTTTCCTGAACACAGCTCCTCAGGCAAAGAAACAAAATAAAAAATGAACAAGTGGGACTATATCAAGCTAAAAACCTTCTCTACAGCAAAGGACACCAGCAGAACAAAAAGGCATCCTAAAATATGGGAGAATATATTCATAAACAGCTCATCTGATAAGGGGGTAACATCCAAAATATGTAAAAAACTCATAAGCCTCAAAACCCAAAAAACAAAGAACTCAATAAAAAAAGGGTTGAAGGACCTGAACAATTGTCCAAAGAAGAAATATAAATGGCCAAAGATGTACCACATGGCTAGTTATGGGAATGCAAATCAAAAACACAATGAGGTATCACCACAAACCTGTTAGGATGGCCACTATCCAAAAGGCAAGACATAACAAATGCTGGCAAAGATCCAGAGAAAGGGGACCCCTTCTACACTGTTGGTGGAACTTCAAATTGGTGCAACCACTGTGGAAAGCAGTATGGACTTTTCTAAAAAAACTAAAAATAGAAATGCCATTTGATGCACTAATTCCCATTCTAGGAATTTACACAATGAAAACAAAATCCACGATTTGAAAAGATGTATGCACCCCTATGTTTATCACTGCACTGTTTGCAATAGTCAAGATAAGGAAGCAACCTAAATGCCCATCAATAGATGACTGGATAAAGAAGATGTGGTACATATACACAATGGAATATCATTCAGCCATAAAAAGAAAAGAAATCCTGCCTTTGCAACAACATGGATGGCTCTAGAGGGTATTATGCTCAGTGAAATAAGCCAGGCAGAAAAGACAAATACCATATGATTTCATTTACTTGTGGAGTATAAAAACAAAGCAAAACAGAAGAAACAAAATAAAATTAGAGTCATAGACACTGAGAAGTGACTAGTGGTTACCAATGTGGTAGGAGGGGAAGGGGGACTGTTTAATGACTGTGATGTACATTTGATCAAATTTTAAAAAAAGAAAGGAGGGAGGAAGAAGGGAGGGAGGAATGGAGAAATGAAATGGCCATTTTCACCATCCTCTAACAGTCCTTACCAGATGATGGGGAGATGGGAGATTGGAAGGGGGTTGGACTTTTTACTTTTATACTCTGCCATATTCTTTCTATGTGTACATTAGGCATATATTGCTTTTATAATTAAAAACTATTAATAGTATTTTCCTCACCACAGAAGTGTGGTTACAAACCTGAAAAGACTATTTTCACAGTACTTTATAGGAGCAGTTCCACCTTGCCAGGGTATTTTAGACCTGATGACAGCCCTCAATATAAAACATTCCTTTGTTCTGTTATCTATCATTGTAAATGGACTGGCCTTATTAATTCACTGGATTATAAGCTCCTTAAGAACAGGGAGTCTGAATTTTGTTTTTTAAGAAAGTGACACTCGATTAAAGATGGCACCATGAGAGGCAAGACAGAAGTTCCTCCTAAAACCACATATAATATGAAAATATAATTAATACAACTACTCCTGAAAGAGCAACAGGAAAGAGGACTGCGCCAAACTGCATACACCTGGAGAAAAGAGCAGACCTCACGGAACAGGGTAACGTACCAAAGCCGTGGCACAGCGGGCCCCAAGCCCATCCTCCACCCCAGCTCACCTGCGGGAGGAAGAGAAAGGAAGCTGGGCCGAACTGGAGGCTTTGGACTGCTGAATACCTAACTCCGGAGATCTGATCTGGGAGCACAAACCTACATTTTATGGTGCTTGCATGGTACTCTCATGATTAGGGAGTTGGAAAACTAAGGCAGAATTCCTGGAGAGACTGAGATTAAAGCCACTTGTGGAAAGCAGGGATCCATATCTAGCTGCTCTGGGACAAAAGAAAGGCAGTATGAGAGACTCCCTAACAAGGAAGCCCTTAGCAAGAGGACTGCTAAAGGGGCAAGGATTGCACTGAGCTTACTGCTCAGGAGAGAGGACAGGTAGACAAAATTGTCTGGGTGCATTCTGCCCAGCAGGCTGGGAGCTTTCACGATCCTCAAATGCTCCAGATCCCTGGCTGGCTACACAGCTCCAAGGACTCCCTCTGTGATACACAGCCTATTGCGCCTTTCTCCCAGCAAGCACCACTCGTCTCGCAAACCAGCAAAACCTACCATGGTGTTAGGCCAGCCAGAGGGAAGATCTCTCTACAGGAACTACAAATGCAAAGCACAGAGGCTTATACCTGTGTGCTCGGCCCACTGGATCAGGCAGTGGAGTCAGGCATAGCAGCCGGGTAGCAGGAAACAGTTCTTCTCTACCCCCAGGCACCAATACCACTCCCCTGCGACCCCCAACATTGCTTCAGAGGCTGAGCATCTCCAGAGAGAAGAGCTTCGGGGCACAAGAGGGAGCCATATACAAATATGAAATGCCAAAGGAACTTGGTTCACAGTAAAATTATTAATACAACCCCTGAAAAAGATTTAAATGTCATTGACCTCATGAATCTTCTTCAAAGGGATTTCTAAATAAAAATCATTAACATGCTCATGGGGGTACAAAAACATATTCAAGAACTCAGTAATGAATTCCGGTCGGAGATCCAATTGTTGAAGAGCACAATGGAGGGTATTAAAAGCAGATTAGATACAGTGGAGGAGACGATAAATGAAATATAAACTAGAGAAGAGGAATACAAAGAAGCTGAGGCACAGAGAGAAAAAAGGATCTCTAAGAATGAAAGAATATTGACAGAACTGTGTGACCAATCCAAACGGAACAATATTCGCATTGTAGGGGTACAGAAGAAGAAGAAGAGAGAAAAAGGGATAGAAAGTGTCTTTGAGGAGGTAATTGCTGAAAAATTCCTCCATCAGGGGAAGGAGATAGTCTCTCAGGCCATGGAGATTCACAGATCTCCCAACACAAGGGACCTAAGGAAGACAACACCAAGACATATAATAATTAAAATGGCCAATATCAAGGATAAGGAAGACTATTAAAAGCAGCCACAGAGAGAAATAAGATCACATAAAAAAGGAAAGCCAATCAGGCTATCATCAGACTTCTCAGCAGAAAACTTAACAGGCCAGAAGGGAGTGGCATGATGTATTTAATGCAATGAAGCAGAAGGGCATTGGACCAAGACTACTTTATCTGGCAAGATTATCATTTAAATTTGAAGGAGGGATTAAACAGTTTCCAGAAAAGCAAAAGCTGAGAGAATTTACTTCCCACAAACCATCTCTACAGGGTATTTTGGAGGGACTGCTATAGATGTAAGTGTTTCTAAGGTTTAATAGCTGTCACCAGAAGTAATAAAACCACAATAAAGAAAGTAGAAGAGCTAATTACTAAGCAAATGCAAAATTAAATTAACTAACCCCAAAGCCAATCAAGAGATAGACAAAGAGTACAGAATATGATTCCTGATATATGAAGAATGGAGGAGGTAGAAAAAGGAGGAAGGAAAAAAAGAACCTTTAAATTCTGTTAGTAATAGCATATTAAGTGAGTTAAGTTAGACTCTTAGATAGTAAGGAAGTTAATCTTGAACCATTGGGAACCATGAATCTAAAGCCTGCAATGGCAAAAAGTACATACCTATTAATAATCACCCTAAATGAAAATGGACTAAATGCACCAATCAAAAGACACACAAGTCACTGAATGGATAAAAAACCAAGACCCATCTACACACTGCCTACAAAACACTCCCTTTAAACCCAAAGACATACACTGACTAAAAGTGAAACAATGGAAAAAGATATTTCATGCAACTAATAGGGAGAAAAAGGTAAGAGTTGCAGTACTAGTATCGGACAAAATAGACTTCAAAAGAAAAAGTCACCAGAGACAAAGAAGGACATTACATAATGATAAAAGGGATCAATCCAACAAGAAGACATAACCATTATAAATATCTATGCATCCAACACAGGAGCTCCTACATATGTGAAACAAATACTAACAGAACTAAAAGGGGAAGTAGAATGCAATGCATTCATTCTAGGAGACTTCAACACTCCACTCCCTCTGAAGGACAGATCAACCAGACAGAAAATATGTAAGGAGACAGAGGCACTCAACAACACATTAGAACAGATGGACCTAACAGACATCTACAGAGCTCTACACCCAAAAGCAGCAGAATACACATTCTTCTCAAGTGCACATGGAACATTGTCAAGAATAGATCATATACAAGGCAACAAAAAGAGCCTCAGTAAATTCAAAAAGATTCAAAATGTACCAACCAGTTTCTTCAGACCACAAAGGTATTAAACTAGACACAAATTATGCACACACAAAAAAAAATCCCACAAACACATGGAGGCTTCACAACATGCTCCTAAATAACCAATGGTTCAATGATCAAATAAACACAGAGATCAAGCAATATATGGAGACAAATGACAACAATAATTCAACACTACAAAATCTGTAGGATGCAGCAAAGACCGTGCTAAGAGAAAAGCATATTGCAATACAGGCCTACCTCAGAAAAGAAGAACAATCCAATATGAGCAGTCTAAACTCACAATTAACAAAACTAGAAAAAGAAGAACAAATAAGACCTAAAGTCAGTAGAAGGAGGGAAATAATAAAGATTAGAGGAGAAATAAAGAAAATCGAGAAAAATAAAACAATAAAAAGAATCAATGAAAACAAAAGCTGGCTCTTTGAGAAAATAAATAAAATAGATAAACCTCTAGCCAGACTTATCAAGAAAAAAAGTCAATTCACATAAACAGAATCAGAAATGAGAAAGGAAAAATCACAACGGATACCACAGAAATACAAAGAATTATCAGAGAATACTATGAAAAATTATATGTTAACAAACTGCATAACCAAGAAGAAATGGACAACTTTCTAGAAAAATACAATCTTCCAAGGCTGACCCAGAAAGAAAGAGAAAATCTGAACAGACCAATTACCACTAACAAAATTGAACTGAAAATCAAAAACCTACTTAAGAACAAAACTCTTGGACCAGATGGCTTTGCTGCTGAATTTTATCAAACACTTAGTGAAGACCTAATACCTATCCTCCCTAAAGTTTTCCAAAGAGTAGAGGAAGAGGGAATACTTCCAAACTCATTCTATGAGGTGAGTATCGCTCTAATAACAAAACCAGGCACAGACAACACACAAAAAAGAAAATTACAGACCAATATACCTGATGAACATAGATGCAAAAATACCCCCCAAAATTAGCAAACCGAATTCAAAAATGCATCAAAAATATCATCCATCATGACCAAGTACGACTTATTCCAGGGATGCAAGGATGGTACAATATTCGAAAATACATCAACATGATCCACCACATCAACAAAAAGGACAAAAGCCACATGATCACTTCCATAGATGCTGAAAATGCATTTGACACATCCAACATCCATTCATGACAAAAATTCTCAACAAAAATGGTATAGAGGGCAAGTACCTCAACATAGTAACGGCCATATATGACAAATCCACAGCCAACATTATACTTAACAACGAGAAGCTGAAAGCTTTTCCTTTAAGATTGGGAACAAGACAAGGATGCCCACTCTCCCCACTTCTATTCAACATAGTACTTGAGGTCCTAGCCACAGCAATCAGACAACACAACGAAATAAAAGGCATCTAGACTGGCAAGGAAGAAGTTAAAATGTCCCTCTTTGCAGATGACATGATATCGTACATAAAAAACCATAAAGAATCCACTCAAAAACTACCAGATCTAATATCTGAATTCAGCAAAGTTGTGGGATACAAAATTAATACACAGAAATCTGTGGCATTCCTATACACTAACAATGAACTATAAGAGAGAAATCAGGAAAACAATTCCATTCACAGTTGCATCAAAAAGAATAAAATACCTAGGAATGAACTTAACAAGGAAGTGAAAGACCTATGCTCTGAAAACTACAAGACACTCATGAGAGAAATTAAAGAAGATGCCGATAAATGGAAACACATCCATGCTCATGGATAGGAAGAATTAATATTGTCAAATGGCCATCCTGCCTAAAGCAATCTAAAGATCAATGCAATTCCTATCAAAATACCAACAGCATTCTTCAACGAACTAGAGAAAATCGTTCTAAAATTCATATGGAACCACAAAATACCCCAAATAGAAAAAGCAATCCTGAATAAACCTGGGGGGGGGGGTGGAATTATGCTCCCCAACTTCAAGCTCTACTACAGAGTCACAGTAATCAAGGCAATTTGGTACTGGCAAAAGAATAGACCCAAAGACCAATGGAACAAACTAGAGAGCCCTGATATAAACCCAAGCATATATAGTCAATTAATATATGATAAAGGAGCCATGGACAATGGGGAAATGACAGCCTCTTCAACAGCTGGTGTTGGCAAAATGGGACAATTACATGCAAGATTATTGATTAACCCCATACACAAAAGTAAACTCGAAATGGATCAAAGACCTGAATGTATGTCATGAATCCATAAAACATTTAGAAGACAACATAGGCAAAAATCTCCTGAATATAAACATGAGCAACTTCTTCCTGAATGAATCTCCTCGAGCAAGGGAAGCAAAAGCAAAAATGAACTCACGGGACTACATCAGACTAAAAAGTTTCTGTATGGCAAAGGACAGCATCAACAGAACAAAAAGGCACCCTACAGTATGGGAGAATATATTTGTAAATGACATATCTGACAAGGGGTTAACATCCAAAATATATAAAGAACTTACATGCCTCAACACCAAAAAGCAAATAACCTGATTAAAAAATGGGCAAAGGATATGAAGAGACAGTACTCCAAAGGAGAAATTCAGATGGCCAGCAGACACATGAAAAGATGCTCCACATCACTAATCATCATGGAATGCAAATTAAAAACCACAATGAGATATCACCTCACCCCAGTAAGGATGGCCAGCATCCAAAAGACTAAGAACAACAAATGCTGGTGAGAATGTGGAAAAAGGGGAATTCCCTTCTACACTGCTGATGGAAATGTAAGCTAGTTGAACCATTGCGGAAAGCAATACGGAGTTTCCTTCAAAACTAAAAATAGAAATACCATTTGACCTGGGAATCCCAGTGCTTGGAATTTACCCAAAGAATACAACTTCTCAGATTCAAAAAGATATATACACCTCTATATTTATCACATCACTTTTACAATAGCCAAGATATGGAAACAACTTAAGTGTCCATCAGTAGATGAATGGATAAAGAAGAGGTGGTACATATACACAATGGCATACTATTCAGCTATAAGAAAGAAACAAATCCTACCATTTGCAACAACATGGATAGAGCTAGAGGATATTATGCTCAATGAAATAAGACAGGTGGAGAAAGACAAGTACCAACTGATTTCACTCATCTGTCAAGTATACGAACAAAGCACAAACTGAAGGAACAAAACGTATATTAATTGACCTTATATGCTTGGGTTTATATCTGGGCTCTCTACTCTGTTCCATTCGTCTATAGGTCTGTTCTTCTGCCAGTACCAAATTGTCTTGAGTACTGTGGCTTTCTAATAGAGCTTAAAGTCAGGAGCGCAATCCCCACTGCTTTATTCTTCCTTCTCAAGATTCCTTTGGCTATTCAGGGTCTTTCATCATTCCATATGAATTTTAGAACTATTTGCTCTAGTTGGTTGAAGAATGCTGTTGTTATGTTGATAGGGATTGCATTGAATCTGTAGATTGCTTTAGGCAGGATGGCCATTTGACAATATTAATTCTTCCTATCTATGAGCACAGATGTGTTTCCATTTATTGGTATCTTCTTTAATTTCTCTCATGAGTGTCTTGTAGTTTTCAGAGTATAGGTCTTTCACTTCCTTGGTTAAATTTATTCCTAGGTATTTTATTCTTTTGAAGCAATTGTGGATGGAACTGTTTTCCTGATTTCTCTTTCTGCTAGTTCATCATTAGTGTATAGGAATGCCACAGATTTCTGTGTATTCATTTTGTATCCCGCAACTTTGCTGAATTCAGATATTAGATCTAGTACTTCTTGAGTGGATTATTTAGGGTTTTTTATTTATGATATCATGCCATCTGCAAAGAGAGACAGTTTAACTTCTTCCTTGCAAATCTGGATGCCTTTTATTTCTTTGTGCTGTCTGACTGCCATGGCTAGGACCTCAAGACTATGTTGAATAAAAGTGGGGGAGTGGGCATCCTTGTCTTGTTCCCGATCTTAAAGAAAAGCTTTCAGCGTCTTGCTGTTAAGTATAATGTTGGCTGTGGGTTTGTCATATATGGCTGTTATTATGTCGAGGTACTTGCCCTCTATACCCATTTTGTTGACTGTTTTTATCATGAATGGATGTTGAATTTTGTTGAATGCTTTTTCAGCATCTATGGAGATGATCATGTGGGTTTTGTCCTTCTTTTTGGTGATGTGGTGGATGTTTTTGATGGATTTTCGAATATTGTACCATCCTTGCATCCCTGGAATAAATCCTACTTGATCATGGTGGGTGATCTTTTTGATGTATTTTTAATTTGGTTTACTAATATTTTGTTGAGTATTTTTGCATCTATGTTCATCAGATATATTGATGTATAATTTTCTTTTTTGTAGTGTCTTTGCCTTGTTTTCATATTAGAATGATGCTGGCCTCGTAAAATGAGTTTGGGAGTATTCCCTCTTCTTTACTTTTTGGAAAACTTTAAAGAGGATGGCTTTATGTCTTTACTAAATGTTTAATAAAATTCAGCAGTGAAACCATCTGGTTCAGTTTTATTCTTAGGTAGTTTTTGGATTACCAATTCAATTTCCTTGCTGGTAATTGTTCTGTTCAAACGTTCTATTTCTTTTTGGGTCAGCCTTGGAAGGTTGTATTTTTCTAGAAAGTTGTCCATTTTTTCTATGGTATCCGATTTGTTAGCACATTATTTTTCATAGTATTCTCTCATAATTATTTGTATTTCTGTGATGTCCATAGTGATTTTTCCTTTCTCATTTCTGATTGTTTATGTGTGTAGACTCTTTTTTTCCTTGATATGTTTGCCTAGGGGTTTATCTATTTTTTTTATTTTCTCAAACAACCAACTCCTGCCTTCATTGATTCTTTCTACTGTTTTATTCTTCTCAATTTTATTTATTTCTGATCTTTATTATGTCCATCCTTCTACTGACTTTGGGTCTCATTTGTTCTTCTTTTTCTAATTTCATTAACTGAGTTCAGACTGTTAAAATGGGATTGTTTTTCTTTCCTGAGGTAGGCCCATATTGCAATATACTTCCCTCTTAGAACAGCCTTTGCTGCATCCCACAGATATTGCAGTGCTGTATTATTGTTGTCATTTGTCTCCATAGAATGATTCATCTCTGTTTTTATTTGGTCATTGATCCATTGATTATTCAGGAGCATGTTATTAAGCCTGCATGTGTCTGTGGGCTTTTTTGTTTTCATTGTGTAATTTATTTCTAGTTTCATACTTTTGTGATCTGAGAAGCTGGTTGTTACGATTTCAATCTTTTTGAATTTACTGAGGCTCTTTTTGTGGCCTAGTATATGATCTGTTCTTGAAAATGTTCCATGTGCACTTGAGAAGAATGTGTATCCTGTTGCTTTTGGATGGAGTGTTCTGTAGATGTCTGTTAGGTCCATCTGTTTAATACGTTGTTCAATGCATCTGTCTCCTTACTATTTTCTGTCTGGTTGATCCGTCCTTTGGAATGAGTAGTGTGCTGAAGTCTCCTAGAATGAAGGCGTTGCATTCTATTTCCCCCTTTAATTCTGTTAGTATTTGTTTCACATATGTAGGTGCTCCTGTGTTGGGTGTATAGATATTTATAATAGTTATATCCTCTTGTTGGACCTAGACCTTTGTCTTTATGTAATGTTCTTCTTTGTCTCTTGTGACTTTCTTTGTTTTGAAGTCTATTTTGTCTGATACAAGTACTGCAACTCCTGCTTTTTTCTCCCTATTAGTTGCATTAAATATCTTTTTCCATCCCTTTACTTTCAGTCTGTGTATGTCTTTGGGTTTAAAGTGAGTCTCTTGTAGGCAACATATAGACGGGTCTTATTTTTTTATCCATTCAGTGACTGTACGTCTTTCGATTGGTGCATTCAGACCATTTACATTTAGGGTGATTATAGATAGGTATGTACTTATTGCCACTGCAGGCTTTATATCTGTGGTTACCAAAGGTTCAAGTGTAATTCCCTTACTATCTAACAGTCTAATTTAACTCACTTAGAACACTAACACTTAGTATTACAAATATAACCTAAAGGTTCTTTTTTTTCCTCCATTTTCTTCCTTCTCCATTCTTTATATATTAGGTATCATATTCTGTACTCTTTGTCCATCCCTTGATTGACGTCGGGGGTAGTTGACTTGTTTTGCATCTGCTTAGTAATTAGTTGTTCTACTTTGCTGTGGTTTTATTCCCCTGGTGACAGCTATTTAGCCTAAAGAATACTTCCATCTATAGCAGTCCCTCCAAAATGCACTGTAGAGGTGGTTTATGGGAGGTAAATTCTCTCAGCTTTTGCTTATCTGAAAATTGCTTAATCCCTCCTTCAAATTTAAATGATAACTTTGCTGGGTAGAGTATTCATGGGTCGAGGCCTTTCTGTTTCGTTGCTTTAAATATATCATGCCACTCCCTTCTGGCCTGTAAGGTTTCTGTTGAGAAGTCTGTTGAGAAGTCTTATGATAGCCTGATGGGCTTTCCTTTGTATGTGGTCTTATTTCTCTCGCTGGCTGCTTTTAATAGTCTGTCCTTATCCTTGATCTTTGCCATTTTAATTATTATATATCCTTGGGTCCCTTGTGTTGGGAGATCTGTGCACCTCCATGGCCTGAGAGATGATCTCCTTCCCCAGATTGCGGAAGTTTTCAGCAATTACCTCCTCAATGACACTTTCTATCCGTTTTTCTCTCTTCTTCTTCTGGTTTCCCTATCATGCGAATACTTTTCCATTTGGATTGGTCACACAGTTCTCTCAGTATTCTTTCATTCTTAGAGATCATTTTTTTCTCTCTGTGCCTCAGCTTCTTTGTACTCCCATTCTCTAATTTCTATTCCATTTACCATCTCTTTTACTACATCTAATCTGCTTTTAAATCCCTCTATTGTATGTTTCATTTCAGAAATGGCATTTCTTAATGATTGAATTTCTGTCCTAAATTCATCCTTGAGTTCTTGAATATTTTTCTGTACCTCCATGAGCATGTTTATGATTTTTATTTTGAAATCTCTTTCAGTAAGATTCATGAGTTCAGTTTCATTTGGCTCTTTTTCTGTTGTTTGTGAGATTTTTGTTTGAACCAGGTTCCTTTAATGTTTTATATTTGTATGTGTCACGCTGTAGTGCCCAGAAGCTCTAGTCCCTGGAGCTGCTCAGCTCCTGGAGTGATGTTGGGGTCACAGCGGAACAGTGGTCATGCCTGGGGGAAGAAAAGATGTGTTTCCTGCTTCTCAACTGCAGTGCCTGTCTCCACTGTCAGAAGCAGTGTGCAAGCACACTGGTGTAAGCCTCTGTGGATTGCATCTGTGGCTGCCATAGGCAGACTCTCCCTCTGGCTGGCCTCATGCCAGGACAGGGACTGCCAGTTTGCAACCTGGTGCCAGCAGCTCATGAGGAAGGTGCAGCAGTCTGCATATCACAGTGAGGGGCCTCGGATCTGAGTATCCAGCCAGGGGGTTGAAGCACCTGTATCTCCTGAAAGTTATCAACTTGCTGGTAGAGCACGCCTGAACAACGTTGTCTACCTTTCCCTTCTCCTGCGCAAGCTCCGTGCAAAGCCCACCCCTTCAGCAGCCCTCTCACTGCTAGGAAGCATCTCAGACCGCCTGACTGTCCTTTGTTCCAGAGTGGCTGGATGTTTTGATCCCTGTCCACCACAAATGGCTGGAATCTCAGTTTCTCCAAGTATTCTGCCTGTCTCAGCTTTCCAACTACACTAATCTCCAGAGCACCGTGTAATGTAGGTTTGTGCTCCAATAGCAGATCTCCTGGGTTGGGTGTTCTGCAGTCCTAGGATTCCACCACCTCCCCACTCCATTTCTCTTCCTCCTGCTGGTGAGCTGGGTTTGGGGAAGGGCTTGTGTCCCTCCAGATCAAGGCTTTGGTACATTACCCTGTTTCATGAGGTCTACTCTGTTCTCCAGATGTATGCAGTGTGGTGCAGCCTTTTTGCTGTTGCTCTTTTGATTAGTTGTGTTAACTATGTTTTCGTAATATATGTGGTTTTGGGAGGAGCTTTCTGTCTCACCTCTCACGCCACCATCTTGAATCTGGTTGGCTTTAGTCCCAATTTCCACACCAGGGAACATGTATATACAAAGTGTGATCTACTCAGATTTTTTTTTTTGCCACTTAACCTTTCTCTCCCTCCCCACTCTCTTTCTCTCTCACACACGCTAGAGCAACAGAAAATGACAATTACAGCTCAAAAGCTAAAGTCCAAAAGATTGAAGTGGTCAAGATTGAAGATTATACAAAATGCTGTCTTGACAAGAGTATCTAGGCTCACCTATTAAACTGACAAAGGTTTCTTTTTTAATGATAATGCTCAATGTTACTATAGTGAAAGCAGCTAAGGTAGCAAATTCCTGCTAGTGGTGGTATAAATCAGTAAATCCATTGGGAGAAGAATTGAGCAATACATTTTGAAAGCTTTAATATTCCTACCCTATGTCCCAATGATCTCACTTCTTACAACAAGGATGTGATGCAAAAGAAATGATCTTTTATTCTTAGAACATAAACCAAAAACATTTTTTTTTAAACAGACCTAAAATAGCAACTTAACCTTTCCCTCTGCAACCCCGGCCAGCTTCTAATCTTCCTTCCCAGCTTTCTTTCCACAATGTATATCATAGATTCATGTGTTTATCTGCATTTCCCTAGAATCTAAGCAAACGGTGTTCCTAATGATCTTGAGTGGTTCCTTACACACAGTAGGTACTCAGTAAATATCTGCTTAATTAATTATTTATAATACTGAAAATTAAAACAAGAAGCAAAAAATAGAGCACTAATATATTGTTAAGGGGGGGGAGCAAAATGCAAAACATTATGTAGGTGTAGTAGATTGTTACAATAATGGCCCCAATGAACTACACCTGCCTGCATGTGGACTTTCTTGAAGTCCCCTCTCACAAGATTCTGAGTTTGACCACGTGACTTGCTTTGGACAATGGGACAGCAGCAAAGATGATTCAGGCAGCAGCTTGAAAACTGCACAGTGGGTCTTAACCTCTCTCTCTTGCTAGTTTTGGAACCCAGCTGCCCAGGTAGTATGCTGGAAATATACCACCCAGCCCAGAACCAGCACCAGAAATATGAATGAGGCCATATTATACCATCCAGCCTCAGTTGAGCCACCAGGAGACTTCAGCAGCAAGAATGACCCTAGCTGATTATTGTAGAAGAAATGTCCAATTGAGTCCTGACCAAATTGATAGCTCACAGAATTGTGGGCAAGTAAAAGCACTGTAGTTTTAAGCACTAAGTTTTGGAGTTATTTTATATACTTTTCACTTTGTTAAAAAAGTGTGCATATGCAGAAGGAAAATAACAATGCTGTTTGTGCAGAGAAGAATGCACAACAATCCTTTCACTCTGCTTCACTATTGTGTCTTTGCCTTCAGTTCTTTGTTGATGCTGGAACAGGACAGAGGAGAACAAACTCAACCTGTAACAATTTTACTCATGTGTGGAATATAATCCTGTAATAAAAAAACTCTGGTGAAGAAACCTCTTAACTAGGCAGGACGTGATATGGCCTACCTACCAGCAAAGAACAACATATTCTAGATAAAAAGTTATTTAAACAAGAACAAAAATAAGCATACAATGAGTACAGAGATTCTGTTTAGAGTAATAAAAAAAGTTTTAGACATAGGGGTGATGATGAAGCAACCAAAGTGTCCATCGATAGATGAATAGATAAAGAAGAAGTGGTACATATACACAATCGAATATTATTCAGCCATTTAAAAAATTCTGACATTTGCAACAACATGGATGGATGGACCTAGAGGATATTATGCTCAGTGGAATAAGCCAGGTGGAGAAAGACAAATACTGTATGATTTTGTTAGGTATAAAGATAGACATGAGCAGCCTGGGAAGAAGATAAGGTTCAAGGAAAAACCTGCCCAAACTGCCCAGGTGGGGGTCCCACGTGAGAACAACAAAGGATTTGCAAGGTGATCATTTCTTGCCTATCGGTACCAGGCCAAACCGGTCCCAACATGGGTGTAATCAAACAAAACTAAGAACTGCCCAAACCACACCTCCTCATAATCTCATTAAAATAAAATCGCAGTTTTGCTCCTTTTGGGAAAAGACATGTATCAAGAGGAATAGGTGTATAATCACAGCTGTCAATCAAATGACCTCACCCTGTCAATCAAAAGAAGTGCCTCCCAGTGAGGTAGTAACAAATAGACCCTCCCCTCCAAGTTTGGTGGCCTTTCTCTACTTTGACTTTGGCCCTGGCCTGCTCCTCCTTGGAATGTATTCAAATAAAACTTTCACTCTGCTTCACTATTGTGTCTCTGCCTTCAGTTCTTTGTTGATGCTGGGACAAGGATGAAGGAGAATGAACTGAACCTGTAACAATTTCACTTACATGTGGAATATAAAAACAAAATGAACAAAATAGCAGTAGACTCATAGACACTAAAAAGTGACTGGTGGTTACCATGGGGGGGAAGGTTAGAGGGATAAAGGTACACAAAAGTTCTCAATCATAATATAAGTTGGTTACAGGAATGGTATTACAGCATGAGGAATATAGCCAATGATTCTGTGACATCTTCCTGTGTGACTTCCTATGCTAGTGGGGGTGAGGATTTAATAATATGAGTAACTGTTGAACGACTGTGCTGTGTACTTGAAACCAATATAAGATTGTATACCAATGATGCTTCAAAAAAATATATAGTGCTGATGGTGGTACAATATTGTGAGTGTAATTAATGTCATTGAATTGTATATTTTTAAATGGTTAATATGGCAAATTTTATGACATATATATCTTACCACAATTAAAAACACAAAACTATATATATAATCAAAGTCACCTATCACGAACATCCTCCCAAAGATGGAACTATTTAACATGCTGTTATTGGTGAAAAATTCATTAAGATCACCTTGAAATAAAGACAGAGTTTTATTTGTGCTCAACTAAGGACTTAAGCCCAGAAACATGAACTCCTATGGGCAGGAAAATGTTTCAAAAAGCCCAAGTCAGACAATGATTTTTATATCCTGGGGAGACAGACAAAAAAAGACAGAATTTCAAAGGGGTATGTCCATTAACATAAAATATGCAATGCTAAAAAAAGGGTTGATGTCCTTACACACTTGGCACCAAAAGGTGTTAAGGGGAAAGGCAAACATTCCTGCTTATCTTATCTTGTATCCTGGAGTAGGAATCTGAAGGACAAAGGAGAACAGATGTGGTAATACATACTTTGATTAGCTTTTAACTTGGGTTTAATTAACAGATGGTATTATAGAATTAGAAAGTTTAAGGCTCTCAAGGGTGGCCACTTTGAAACTGCCAGTTAATGAAACTTTCGATATGTAGGCCTTAGAAATATTTTTGGTGGTCTGCTTATCTTTATTTCACACTGCCTAAACGTCTGCTTAGCCACAGTTGAACTAACAGCTTTTATAGTGGGCCAATACCTGCCCTGGGTCATTTTCTCTGTTTCCATGCAGACTTAGGCTGAGTGATGCAACCAGATCTTAGCATCCTTTCAACAACTGCCAGGAGCGTCAGGATGGGGTGGTACAAGCTTACCTTCCTCAAAGGCACCAGCCGCCAGCTGGCCAGATCCCCACACAGTTCCCACTTCTCCAGGAGGCACCAAGGCGCACTATGCATTTACAACCACGCCCTCGACCAAGAATGTACTTTAGTTTCAAAGCACCTTTTCCTGCCTCCAGCAGCAAGATGTGCCATTCATAACTATAATCTGGCACTTACCCCTTTGCCTTCTGCTCTAAGCCAACCTGGGCTTTAGACAACCCTATGAAATTGAACAAAGGGTGGCATATCTGCCAGAAACCTCCCAACAGAGGAAGGCAAGAGAGTTTAATACAGCGCCTCTCAAATCTCCACGTGAATGTGCCCTTCCAGCAGGGTCGGGAGGATCAGGCAGAAATCCCACATTAGAAAGGTCACTAACTCTCCCACAGGGAGGGTGTTTGCTTGTCCCTTCCAAGTGGCTTTTTTATCCTAAACTTGGATCTGCTGGGATTGACTCATCCCTCCCTTGCGCCACCGAAACTCAGTATTAGGCCTGGCTTGTAGCTTTCTCCTCCTCTCCTGACCCCACCCCAGCCAGCTCCCTGCTGCCTACCCCATGTTTCCCCAGTGCCTGTCCAAATCAGCACTGTTTTCACCTTTTTACTTCCCCGCACAGCGAATATTTGTTACTAATTTTCCCACTCACCCTCCTTTCTAGAAGCTACTTTCCCTCCACTGCTGGGTCCTGGTAATTACCCCTTCTAATTCAATTATGTGGCCTTTTTTTTCCCACTTCCTCTTTCCTTCCATTGTTATGTAGAGGGAAGGGAGGCTGCTGAAAGTGCAAGGAGAATTGGATTCAGTAGCAGGATATCTCAGCGGCTCTCTTCCTGGTTCTGCCTCTGCCCTTGAGGTCTTGCTTCCAACAAGCCCCACACCCGCCCCAGACTGTCCTCCCGATTGCAAAGCCAGGAGCAAGCTGCAGTGTAAGGGCAGCCAGGAAGGGTGATGGCACTATAGGGGAGGAAAAAGTTTCCCTTGACGCTTTTAGGGTCCTTGGCTGGGGCTGCAAATTAAACTGGCAAAGACTGAGTAACGGGAAAGAAGCATACACATTTTATTACATTTTTACATGAATTTGAGAGACTTCACAAGAGAGGACCTGGAGACGTGACCAGAGCAGGCAGCTTTTACACCTTCTAGACAATAAATTTGTGAAGAATTGACAAGACGAAGGGGTTTGGGCTAGGGGTGGTAAATGGGGAAGAAGTAACTAGGAAGATGAGGGTTAGTTTAACAGGCTTGTCTACCTACACAGGGTTCTCGGACCCATTCCCTGTTCCTGGTGACAGGAATGTCCTACTTCCTGGTACAGGGAGGGTAACTTTCACATGGGAGTTTTATGACCTGTTTCCAGGAAGAAGGAGGGGAGGTCAGAGTAACCCTCCTGCTTCTGTCACTTTTCAAAATTCCTTCAGCTTAGACACTTAATATGTCAAGCGGCCATATTTAGTGATAACGTGTCCTGAAACCCATCAGCACCTTGCTACCATTTATTCAAGTGAACAGATGATTCTGACATTGCAACGTAACAAATAACCAGCTTAGGAGATTATATACAGAAAGAAAATAGTAGTGTTGGGAAGAAAAGTAATTTGATTGAGATAAATCGATGCTGAGAACATTGATATAAAAATCTCCAACCTGGAACTGTTTCCTCGAATGAGTACTCTTATCCTTCTTGGGGGACAGACACTCCTTTGAAAATCTGATATAGGATCTCATCCCCAGGAAAAGGCATATAAACCGAAACCAAACAGTAGGGGCTGGCTGCCTCCTTGAATCCTGGAGGCGTGCACACGCCTGGTGAGTGCTGTAAGTGTGGTAAGGAATCCAGAGCAGCAATCCGGGCTTTCCTTCTTTGTAAATCCCATCAAGAGCTCAGCATAGCTGGAGAAAGCATTCATTTGTTCATTCATTCAACAAGTAACTCTTTGAGAAACTTCCAAGTGTCAGGCCCCACGCTGGGCCACATTGTGAGGCAGAAAGAGGTGAATCGGACACAGTGCCTGCTCTGGGGATGCTCACGGGCTGGCGGGGGAGACCTACAGAGCACACACAATGGGTGCACAGAGACGGAGGAGGCAGCCGGGAGCGGAGGGAGCCTGCAGGGAAGGGAGCAGCCCTGGTTCCCACAGTTTCCACTACCCACAGCACTCAGTTCCTATACCTCTGACTACAAAGCAAAGTGGTTTTAAAAAGCCCAAGTATTCCTTGAGGGGCTAGCTGAGCAGTCTGGGCCAGGACTTTCACCCCTACCCCCACCACGGCCCCGTCCAGCCTTCACACCTCCAGTGGGTTGGAGCTGGGTTCCTATCTCACCCCACACGCTCAGAGGGTGCTGCCAAGCCTTTACAGCCACACCCCCACCACCTACCCCAAGGAGTGGGGTGCTTTTAAATAAGTGACCCTTCCCCCTTGCACCTCCCCCTTTCTTTGCTTAAACCCTATTCGTTTTACTAGTTGAGTTGCAGGGAAACAAGGAGTAACAAAAATAACTGATTTGAAGGAAGTTACAGATTTGCAAAAAACCTGGGGAGTCCTACCATGAGCTGGTCTTTATACAGAGGACCAAAGGCTAGGCAAGGCTGGGCAGAGCCTGGTGGGGCTTCCTCTCATCTCTTCCCTGAATTTCCCTTCTTAGGGAAAAGTCCCTAGGTCCATGTTTGGGGGTGAGCAATCCCTTCTGTAGGCTAGACTGCCTCACAGTTGCTTCCCTAACACATCTTTGGCCAATGGCCCTGAGTACCTGTTTAAAGGCTTGAGCTGTCCCTCTTCCCTACCTGGGTTCAGCTCTGGCTCCTGAGGGAGAAAGTCCCTTTCCCCTTGTGTCTTTGAAGAGTCCTCCCCAGGGCTTTGGGTCCTCTTGGCCTGACCAGCTTTCACCACTCCCAGAGTTTCCTCTGACTTAGATACCTGCAAGCCCTACTGTAATGGGCATTTACTTTGGGGACTATTTGACTCTTAGAAACTGAGTAAGCTTATAGTTTGTAAGATAAAGGCAAAACTTTTATAAATATGTTATTATTGATACATAATATTTTTGAAGTGCTAAGTATACATGAGACACTGAAACTCTAAATATTCATAACACCCTAAATATGTATGAGACACTAAATGTGCATGCATGAAGTCTTTTTTTTTTTGCTTTAAATGTACAATTACATGAGCAATATGGTTACTAGACTCCCCCTATTATCAAGTCCCCACCACATACCCCATTGCAGTCACTGTCTATCAGCGTAGTAAGATGCTATAGAATCACTATTTATCTTCTCTGTGTTATACTGCCTTCCCCGAATTCCCCCACCCCTGATACATTATGTGTGCTAATTGTAACACCCCTTTTTTCCCCTTATCCCTCCCTTCCCACCCATCTTCCCCTTTCCCTTTAACTTTTATAACTGTTAGTCCATTCTTGGGTTCTGCAAGTCTGCTGCTGTTTTGTTCCTTCAGTTTTTTCTTTGTTCTTATTCTCCACATATGAGTGAAATCATTTGGTACTTGTCTTTCTCCACCTGGCTTATTTCACTGAGCATAATACCCTCTAGCTCCATCCATGTTGTTGCAAATGGTAGGATTTGTTTTCTTCTTATGGCTGAATAAAATTCCATTGTGTATATATACCACCTCTTCTTTGTCCATTCATCTACTGATGGACACTTAGGTTGCTTCCATTTCTTGGCTATTGTAAATAGTGCTGCGATAAACATAGGGGTGCAGATGTCTTTTTCAAACTGGGCTGCTGCATTCTTAGGGTAAATTCCTAGCATTGGAATTCCTGAGTCAAATGGTATTTCTATTTTGAGTTTTTTGAGGAACCTCCATATGGCTTTCCACAATGGTTGAACTAATTTACATTCCCACCAGCAGTGTAGGGGGATTCCCTTTTCTCCACATCCTCGCCAACATTTGTTGTTGTTTGTGTTTTGGATGGTGGCCATCCTTACTGGTGTGGCCATCTTTCTCTGATGATTAGTGATGTGGAACATCTTTTCATGTGCCTGTTGGCCATCTGAATTTTTTCTTTGGAGAAGTGTCTATTAAGATCCTCTGCCCATTTTTTAATTGGATTATTTGCTTTTTGTTTGTTGAGGTGCATGAGCTCTTTATATATTTTGCATGTCAATCCTTTATCAGATATGTCATTTTTGCATATATTCTCCCATATTGTAGGGTGTCCTTTTGTTCTACTGATGGTGTCCTTTGATGTACAGAAGCTTTTTAGTTTGATTTAGTCCCACTTGTTCATTTTTGCTTTTGTTTCCCTTGCCTGTGGAGATATGTTCATGAAGAAATTGCTCATATTTATGTCCAAGAGCTTTTTGCCTGTCTTTTTCTAATAGTTTTATGGTTTCATGACTTACATTCAGGTCTTTGATCCATTTTGAGTTTACTTTTGGGTATGGGATTAGACAATAGTCCAGTTTCATTCTGTTGCTTGTAGCTTTCCAGTTTTGCCAACACAAGCTGTTGAAGAGGCTGTCATTTCCCCATTGTATATCCATGGCTCCTTTATCATATATTAATTGACCATATATGGTCGGTTTTATATTTGGGCTCTCTAGTCTGTTCCATTGGTCTATGGGTCTGTTCTTGTGTCAGTACCAAATTGTCTTGATCACTGTGGCTTTGTAGTCGAGCTTGAAGTCAGGAAGCATAAGTACCCCCACTTGATACTTCCTTCTCAGGATTGCTTTGGCTATTCAGCATCTTTTGTGGTTCCATATGAATTTTAGAATGATTTGCTTTAGTTCATTAAAGTATGCTGTTGGTATTTTGATAAGGATTGCATTTGGCAGGATGGCCATTTTGACAATATTAATTCTTCCTATCCATGAGCACGGGATGTGTTTCCATTTACTGGTATTGTCTTTAATTTCCCTCACGAGTGACTCGTAGTTTTCAGAGTATAAGTCTTTCACTTCCTTGGTTAGGTTTATTCCTAGGTATTTTATTCTTTTGGATGCAATTGTGAATGGAATTATTTTCCTTATTTCTCTTTCTGCTAGTTCATCATTAGTGTATAGAAATGCAACAGATTTCTGTGAATTAATTTTGTAACTTGCACCATTACTAAATTCAGATATTAGGTCTGGTAGTTCTGTAGTGAATTGTTTTGGGTTTTTTATGTACAATATCATGTCATCTGCAAACAGGGACAGTTTGACTTCTTCCTTACCAATCAGGATGCCTTTTATTTCTTTGTGTTGTCTAGTTGCCATGGCTAGGACCTCTAGAATTATGTTGAATGGAAGTGGGGAGAATGGGCATCCTTGTCTTGTTCCCAATCTTAAAGGAAAACCTTTCAGACCACCTGCGTTTCCGTTGTCCCAGAGCGGCCGGGTGTGGATCCCATCCTCCATAAATGGCCAGAATCTGTCTCTCAAGCACTCCGCCTGTCCCAGCTCCCCATTGTCCAGAGCACCACACAATGTAGGTTTCTGCTGGCAAGGCAGATCTCCAGGGGTAAGTGTTCAGCAGTCCCAGGATCCACCCCCTCCCCTGCTCCATTTCTCTTCCTCCCTCTGGTGAGCTGGGGTGGGGGAAGGGCATGGGTCCCCTCAGATCAAAGCTTTCGCTCATTACCCTCTTTTGTGAGGTCTGCTCTTTTCGTGAGGTCTGTATGCAGTGTGGTGCAGCCTTCTTTCCTGTTGCTGTTGTAGGGTTAGTTGTATTAACTATATTTTCACACTATCTGTGGTTTTGGAAGTTCTCTGTTTCACCTCTCATGCCACCATCTTGAATCTCATCATGCATGAAGTCTTAATGGAGAAGATGGTAACCACCCTGGCCTCCTTCTCTGACCAGAATTTATGAATCAAACCTACAGCTGCTCACTAGCTAATTGGTGAGCTACACTGGTGGCCATGTGCACAGGTCTGTGTATTTCTTTGGTGATAGCTTATGTCATGATACTGGGAAACTTCCATATGTGGGCACGGCTTTGCTCAAATCTCAGCTCTGATCCTTGTAACTGCACCATGAGCGGCGAGGACTAATGTAGCCAAGAGACAGGGCATATAAACATTGGGTCCCCCCAGCATTCATGGCCGTCATGCTTCCACCCCATTGCATCCTAACCTAAATGTGTCAGCCTACCCCAACCCTTTTCCTTACTTCTCTCTTGATGTTTCCCTGGATTTAATAAAGCATGTGATCTGAACATTTAACCTTGTTTGAGAGCCTTTCTGTCCTGTGAGAGCCTTTGAGACAGGCTACCATATAACGCCTACTCTCATACCCTTTGTTTTTCCAAATCCTGTTGGGCTGCTTGCGACAATGAAACTTGTAAGTCCAGGGAGAGGAAATCCCGGGGCAAAATACCTCTAAAAACTGATGTCAGTCAAAGGGAGAAATAAAGTTTAAAATCTGTTTATTGCTTATAAAACTAGTCCGGCCCATCTCTCTCTTCTGCTCAAGCAGCAGCAAAACCAGTGCTTTCCCTCACCTCTCAGGTACAGATAAGCCCTCCTTGCCCAGGTAATTACCTATTGATATGGAGATGAACTTCTCTCCACCCCTGAGGAATGATGCAAATGCACTGAAGCCATACTTCTTTTCACCTCTGAACACCTATTGATATGCAGACATACTAAAGCCAGGGGAGATATTCTGGAAATGTTACAATTTTACCCACAAACTCCACGAGGACTCCCATCCTGCATACATTTTGCCCCCATCTTTTTTCCTTCCCTTCACCCACTGCCCTCCCAATACCAGTCCTTCCCCTGAGCCTCCTGAAAGCTAGGTTACCAAAGCTAGCACAAGTCCTGTCTTACAAAGGCAAGACTCAGACCTCCCAGGTCTAGAAGAAACACAAAGCTCATTCTCTGAACGCTAGTGAGCTCTTTGCTATTCCTGAGGTTTTTTTGTTTCTTGTTTTCTTTTCTGAATGTTAGAAGCTCCTGTGCTTTAAACTCCTTAAAGGTAGGGATTGTTCTCCATCTCTGCTTTCCTAGTTCATACCACAGGGTCCAAGACATACTAGCTGTTCTGTGGCTGTTGAAGTCAGTGTGAATTAATTTATCCATTTTATTCATTCATCTTGACAGATCAGCTCCTTACATCTAGTCCATGACCAAACCCTAGCCACTCTACCAAAATTGTTCTGAAATTTGCTTATTTTTATCTCTTTTGCCACTACCACATTCTGGTATAAGTCTCTCTACCTAGATATTTTTTTAGTTAGGAATATATCATAGCTTCCCTGCTCTCTTTATAAACTGCCCTCACCTTTCTCCACACAGCTGGTATAGTGACCTGAGAGAGAGAAGAGATAGCCAGAGAGAGCGAGAGAGGGAGAGAGAGAGAGAGAGACAGAGGAAGGAAGGATGGATCTCATAAATCTGAAACCCTTAAAACCTGGCATATTCCAGGCAAATTTCCCATTCATGGAAGAAGTACATCTGTGACTCCATAAATATTTTTCTGTTCTTTCTAAAAAGAAATTACTTGGCTTGCTACCCTTCCTTTCACACTTGTAGTCAGTTGCAAATTACAGAAAACCAACTAAAACCAGTAGTAGGAAAGAGTGAAGTTATTAACTCAATCATTGTGAGTGTTGCTGATCTGCTGGCTTTCGGTCTATGGACCCAGTTTCAAAGGATATTCTTTCTTCCTTTCTTGCTCCTGCTCTTAACTCTTGACTCTGCGTTTTGGTTTCATTTTCTAACCTGTTTTCTTCACAAAATGGTAGAGAGCTCTAGCTTTATTTAACCCTACCTCTATAGCTTGTAAGAGATCTTTGTTACCAATTATAAAGATGACTTTGATTGGTCCATTTGAGGTCACTTGCTCCTCACTGAACCAGTCACGTTCAGCACTCAGGGACATGGAGGTGTCTGATTGGCCAGCCTGGGCCCCCCCGCCTCATGCTTGTTGGGTAGAAGCAGAGCTTCCACATAAGCAGCCTCACCACGCCCATGTGGATTAAGGATTGGGGCTTCCAAAGGAAAAGTGGGGACACAGAAAACAGGCACTTTTTGCAGAGTAGGAGTGGGGAGGGATTTTACACGTGCCCAACTCCTTCTGGCCTCTGTTCATTGATGGTGGCTACTCCTTGCTCTTCTTGGAATGCTCTCCTCACCCCCTTGCTTCTCAAATCCTTCATGGCTAACTCCTACCCGGACTTTGGGCCTCAGCTTAAATGTCATTTACACTGAGAGATGTGTCCTGACCCCACACAGTTACATTTATCTGACCGATATTCTTATAGCAATTTTATAATTTAAAAAGTTCTTAATTTAATTTAATAGAAAGTCCATTTCTGTCAATGAGGTGGTAAGCTCCACCAGGGCAAGGATCCCCAGTTTTAGACTTCAATTTTGGTCATCCTTGCACTCCCTGCTCCTAGTTCCCTTGTGCATGGCAGGTATTCACTTTCTGATTTATTCAGGAAAAAAAAGGGTGATAGGTGCTAAGGACAGAGGGAAAGAAGATATGTGTCAGCACTCAAGGAGTAGCAACAACATATATGCATTGGGCTAGTGTTTTTCAAACTGAAAGACTCAATGGAGGTGAAATTAACTTGGTGGATTGCAACTAAAACATGAAATAGAATAGAATAGAAATAGAAATGGACTAGACAACATCAGAGTGCTTCACACATAATAAGGGTTTGTTCCATCACATTTTTATTTCAGTGTAACTATTCCAAATACACACACACTCTATGAACTGGGTTACAAGTGTAACATGCATTTCTTACTGGGAGTTGGTCAAAAACTTCCAGAAACCCTGCATTAAGCTGCCTGGACTGAAGTATGATAAGATAGCATCCTTCCAGTCGGAGCAACCCAGAGCTCCAGATATTAAGTCATGTAATCACTGGGAAATAACACCTGGGAAGCTCATCCAAAAAACTGGAGTGGAAATGGAGGCACAATTTCAGAATGCTGTTGCAGGGTGAACTCTGGATATCTGTGCTTTCGTTGGCTTGTGCTACATCCTCAAGCCCTTTTAATCATATATACAGTCAGGTGTGTTTTCTCTATTTCTTTTTTCCCAAATAATAGATGACTTAATGGTTTTCAAAGTTGAATACAAAATTAATTTTTTTTTTTTGCTGCTATGTATGTCTGGGCCTTAAATTGTATATTCTCAGGCAACGCTGAATTATCTAAAATCCTGGATGACTAGAACTCACAGAGGCTAGAGGACAGGAATTAATATAGTATGGAAGGAGCAGGGGCTACTACCATGAAGGTATGGAGTTTAAATCCCTGTTTCAGCATTTGCTGGTTATGTGGATTCAGTGGAAGGGATCTAATACACATTTGTTGAAAACTGACTCAAAGCAAGGCCTGTGTCAACTGTGAGAGGTATACCAATAAATACTGTAGCCATACCCTGTCCCCAAGGAGTTTACAATCAGGTAGTGTTAGGCAGGAAAATAGATATGAGTGGGGTGGAAAGAGATAAGGCCAGTAAGCCCACTAGAAGGGACTCAAAGAGTTAACCAGTTAAAAATAAAAAGCTGGAAGGCCAGAAGCAACTTGGCCTAGAAGTTTGAATACTCCCCAGATAAGGAAAAGTATCTCAGCATAGCCTATGTCTTCACTGAGTCAATTAGAACATACCATTGTAAGATTTACTTTAGCACCTGCTAAAAGGCCCAGTTTATTCAGGAAGAATTCTATCTTAAAAGCTAAGATTGCATTTTAATCAAACAGACAGTGGCTCAGCCCACACTGGAGGCAAGGCAGACAGTCTTGACTGATATGCTTCCAGACAGAAGCTGATATCCTGGAAAGAAATCAAAGCAGTTTATTTCTTGTGTTGAGTTAAAAAAAAGAAACTTAATGTCTTATCAAAGATGAACATTCTGGAACAATTTGGCTGGTCTGCACCTGGCTCTTTGTCGCTTTTCTGAAAAAATCCTCAACTGCCTATAAAACCCCAGACCTTAAAGCTTTCAGTGCGCTTGCCCTATCGGAGGCCACCCGCACTTTCTAAGTGAGTAGACTTTCTCTCTTTCAATAAAACTTAAATCTTTCAAGGTGCCTCTCCTCCCTGAGGTCGCCTGCCCTTTTTCTCACTCTAAGTAACTTTAAATTAAAGTTTTACTCTGCTTCACTACTGTGTCTCTGCCCTTCAATTTTTTGTTGCAGTGGCGACAAGAAGCGAGGAAAATACACAACACTCCCCCAAAACAGTAGGAGACACAAGTACATAAATAAATAGCCAAAATATAATCCCTAGGGGCTAATGTAGCTTATAGAATAAATTCATTCATTACTCAGTCATTCATTACTTCCAAAAATATGCTTCAGGGATAATCTAGGTGGCAGACTCTGTGCTAGGGAGGCAAAGACAAATAGGACATCATCCTTGCCTTGAAGGAGTTCAGTCCAATAGGGTTTTTAGTCTCAGGATATGCACAATATTCCAATATTCCAAGAGTTAGACCTATTTATTAAGAAGCCAGGCAGATTTGAGTTTTAATTTTAGGTACATCACTTCCCAGCTGTTGGTGAATCTTTCTGAGCCTCAGTTTCCTCATCTGGAAAATGCATATAATAATAGACCTACTTCATATGGCTATTAGGAAGATTAAATTAATGAATTCAGATACTTAGCCAGCAGCAAATATATAGTAGGGAAGCAATGACAAATATTTTCTATTCAACTTTACAAAATAAAAAAAAACACTCTTCAGTGTTTAAGACTTCTTATAGAAAATCAGATGCAGTTTTGAAAAACTAGGTGTCGAAATGAATGAATGTTAATGAAGATGAGATGTAGATATGGCTGATGATAATAGAATTTCTTTCTGTTTAAATTCTGAAATCTTAGTTTTTTTCCTTTAGGCTGTGTTTCCTCTATGGAGTATCTCAAATTTGGTTCTATATCAGTAGGATAGGCTAGGTTTGCTGCAATTACAAATAACTTCCAAATCTCAATGGTTTAACATGGCAAAGGTTTCTTTCTAGTTCATGCATAGTCTACTCCAGCTCCTTCCTTCTCTCCAGGTTAGCCATCCTTCACGTGCTGGCAGAGAGACCCAGAGTACTGCTCCTTTCTTATGGTACCTTCCCATCAGCATGTGGGAAAGAAAGGACCTGGAGAAAAACATACCCTACCTCTTAAATGCTTCCGCTCAGAGGTAACAGATGCCACTTCTGCTCATATTTACTGGCTAAAGCAAGTCTCATGTCTCCACCCAACTTTAAGGATTTCATCAAACTTCCAGGGAATAGGAAAGAATAATCCTCCTAAGTGCGCTGGAGGGGAAGAGAACTGGTAATATTATTTAGAGGTGTTAATACCTACCCTGAGTTTCATATTATGCTTTCTGCACTCCAGGTGGTCTTCTTTGGTTTTTCACACAGCCACGTTCCCTTCTGCCACAGGACTTTTGCCTTGGCTGATTGGGGCACATTTTGCTCCCTCGTTGCCTGGTCTAACTTCAGACTTCTTTTGGTAACTTTTGCTTTCCCCTCTCAGTCAGTCCCCCATTATTCTTTACTTTCACAGCATTATTGAATTTCTGGCACTTAGCTGTAATTTGCAGTTAATCATGTGATAACTTCATTAATGACTGTTTCTTCCTCTACAGCATTTGCTGTAGGAATCATGTTGTTTTGCTCAGTCCTGTATCTCTGCCACTTACCCCAATGCTTAGGACTGTTGCAGAGTGAATGAAGAAGTGAATATTATCAAGAGTCTGAGGACGCATATTTTTTTAACCTCCAAAGTGTCTGTGTATTACTGATTTGAGGACTTGGGGAACACTGTGTTGTATGAGTTCTCTTGGTAGCTATTAAGGAGAAAACTTGACAAATACTTGCTAATATCATTCTGAAAGTTTAGTCTGGATGGAATATCTCTGAACCCTATGAATGAGTAAATCTTGATCTTGTAAGAGGAACAACGCTATTCTACCCCTTGACCAGCTGGGGGAATTGAAGACTAAGGAAGTCGTTTCATACTTCAGTCTGGTCCCCACCCATTCCGATTGAGCAATCCAGGTTTTTGTTTTTGAGACCCATCCTGTACGTGCAAGCTTCCCCCCTCATTTGCATAGGTATTTCAAGACTGCTCTAAACCTGTGAGCTTGTCTAGATTATAATATCAAAAGTTTTTCAGTAAAAAGCCAAACTGCCTTATCTACACTTTGAAGTAAAAACTTGATTAAGAAGCAAGAGGTGGAAGAAAGTCAGCCTTCAGTTTTCATGTTTTCTTAAAGAAAAAAGCTGTTGATGGAGCCCATTTTTTAGCTAAAGGAATTTTCTTTGAAGTTAAGGCTTTGTTTTGCAAATCTAAGGCCTTGTGAGCTGCCTAAGGAGCAGAAGACAGGCTCTCCAATAAAAATTCAGTAACAGATGGCTCAGGTGAATCTGCAAATGGGCCACCTACCTGACAGACTGAGCCATTTCTGCTTCTCACGTTTTCCTAATGGGCGAGAAAATTCTTCATTCAAAGCTGTTCGAGATAGCAGATTATTTTACATGCTAATTTAATTACATGACATTATCTTCCTTATTTGTAAAAGCAGGTTAAATTGGAGCCTTGGGTGGTTTGCTCACAACAACAAACAGGGCAGAGCCTTTGTTGATAAAGAGCTCACATTCCACCAGGCAGCCACACCCAGGCCCCTTGGAAGCCAGAGCTGCAATCTCTGATCTCCCTACCTCTGCATACAAGCCCTCACTGGTTTCAAAAGTGCCTGGTTTATTATTTCTCCACATTCAACTTATGTTCTTTGGCAAATGACACTCATTCCTGAGTTGCAAGTTAATAGGATTGAAGGCTAATTTTACTTAAAATACAATGTGATCACCCTTCTCAATCTGCAAGGCTGGTCGCTGAGCCTACTTCCTGTCCTTCTAGGGCCCTCATTGCCACACGCACTCCACCTCTAGGCTCTGCCCCTTCCTCTCTTGCTTTCTGTCTCTACTCTCACTAAATTAGAGCCTTTTTATATACATATATACTAGGTAATATGTGAGCATGATAAAAATCTCAAAAAGTATAAGAGTATTATAAAAGTCAATTCTTCCTTCCACCCTTGTTTCTCAGCCCTCCTCTAGGTGATCACTGTTAGCTCCTTGTGTCTTTCTGATGATAATCTATGTATATCCAAATAGTAGCCTATTTTATTGTTCTGCATCTTGCCTATTTCATTAAATAATATTTTGGATATTGTCCCAGATGAGTTCACATAGAAATGCTTCATTCTTTTAAAGTTGTATAATATCCTATCATTCAGCTGTAGTGTTTGTGTCAGTATGTATGTGTGTGGTCATGTGAGAGATACAGCACACATTTTATTAAATTTTCCTTCAAAGTCTTACATATCTCTTACTTCACTTTCCAGGACAATATAGTGTCTGACCCCTCTTGAGTCTCCTCTGTACTCCATCTGCCTTTCCCTTTCTGTTCCCTTCCTTCCTGGTTGGTGGCTCTGGTGTATGTATGGCTGAGCCTTTTTGTGCTAGTCTTTGAAGGCAGGTGGGGAAGAGTTGGGGAGAGAGAGGCAGCATGTCAATAGCTGTGGGTAGCGCAGGATGTCTGAGGCTTTGTTGGTTCTCTCTACTATGTAAGACCAACATCTAGGCCTCCTTCAGAATTTGGGAATGATAACTAACTTGCACTATGGCTTTGTGAAAATCTTCTCATGTTTTAAGGGCCTCGATTTCTCTCTGAGTGGGCTGTACAATGTGATTTCTAAGTCTCCAAGCTCCAAGCTTTATAATTCTAAAAAAATAAGCTCTCAAATACTCCGCTGGTGTGAGTGTTAAAGGTACATATGGATATAGAGGATAATTTGGCACTATCCTTAAAAATTACAAATATCCATTTGACTAGTAATTCTACTTTTAGGAATTTATTCTGCAGTTATACCTGCCTATGTACAAAACAATATAAGTTCAAGGTTGTTCACTGTGGCATTATTTGTATATAAAAAGATTGGAAACAATCTAAACCATCTATGAACAAGAGACTAATAAACAAATTATAGTATATCCTTACAATGGGCCATTATATAGCCATAAAATCGAATGCAGATACAATGAAATACTATACAGCAATGAGAATGAACCAAGTACTGTTACATGCAGTAGTGTATGAATATCAAAACAATGTAGAGGAAATGTAGAGCAGAAGAAGCCAAATTCAGAAGGAGCATACGCTGTATGAATCTATTTATTAAAGAAAAAAAAAAGGAATCTCTGGTGTTAAAGCTAGGATAGTGGTTACCTCTTGGGGGCAGGGCAGTGACTGGAAGGGGTCACATGTGGGTTCTGAGACGTTTGTCATGTTCTTTTTATTGATTTGGAAACTGGTTACACAGGTGTGTTCAGTTTGTGGAAATTTATGATGTACAAATTTTTTTTGTATAAATTCTACAAACCAATAAAAGTTTTAAAAAGACTACAGAAACTCTATATGCACTGATATAAAACAACCTGATATATATTTTATGGGGAAAAAAAGCAAGTATGAATCAAACACTTCCATTTGTGTAAAAAAAAAAGTGGGAAATATACCTGCATTTGCTTATATATGCATATAATATTTCTGAAAGGATGCTCAAGAAACTGATAACATTGGAAGTCTATGAGGAGAGCATCAGAGGTGAGAGAGACTTCTACTGCATGTTTATTGTATATTTTGGATTTCAAACCATGTGAATATGTTACTTATACAATGAAAACACATTCTATTCTATGAGCCAAGGAAATACTCAGAAGTATATGGAAAGAAGGGAAATAGGGAAAAACACCAAAAGATTATATATAAAAAGTGTAACTCAGAACTCAGTGGTGGGGATGTGCGGGTCATGGAGAACATTTGAATCTTCTAAAATTGGACAAAAGAAATTTCTCTTAATGTTCACAACTTTAACGATTTCAAAACTAGTCACAAAATGTTTTTTCCTTTAAAACTACATTAGATTAAAAGAATAAGATAATGCATATACATTGGTTATAACAAGATATTTCAAAGATCTATAAAGAAAAAGATGACTCCCTCCCACCCAACTCCTCTTTCAGCCCTCTGAGGTATACAGTGTAATCAACTTAGTGTAAATTCTGCTCCTTTCTCTATGCTCACATAAATATATATACAAATGGTCAGCAATATATGAACAGGATCATACCACTCCTTATCACTCTGCAATATGAATTTTCCAGTGTAGCAATATCTTGGACATCCCTCTGGTTAAATACAAATAGGTCTAACTAATTTTCATCATTGTATAATATTTCATAGTAGAGGCAGTACAATTGATTCATGGATTCCATTACCTATGGACAATCAGTTTGTTTGTTTTGCACTACAAACAATATAATTAGCATCCATATTAGCTTCCTGTGGCTATTTTAACAAATTACTACCGACTGGTGGCTGGAAACAAGATAAAATTATTCTCTCACTGTTCTGGTGTCCAGAAGTCTGAAATCAAGATGTCAGCATTGTTGTTTCCTTCTAGAAGCTCTGAGGGAGAATCTGTTCTATGCCTCAGTCATAGTTTCTGGTAGCTGCTAGCAATCCTTGGCATTTTTTGACTTGTTGGCGCATCACTCTAATTTCTTGTCTCATCACTTATCCTTCCTTTCTGTTTCTCTGTATCTCAAACCTCCCTCTGCCTTTTTCTTTTAAGGACATTAGGATTTAGGGCCCCCCTTCACCTAGGATGATCTCATTTCAAGAACCTTAATTTAATTTCATCTGTAAAGATCCTTTTTCCAAATAAGACTATGTTCACAGGTTCTAGGTAGACACATCTTTTGGAAGGCCAATTTTCAACCCACTATAGCCTCCTTGTGTATATATACTGACTTCTGGAATTTTCCTTAGTTTTCTGTAAGGCAGAGTTAATGTATTTTTGGGCCCATGGTTAGGTATGTGTATTTTAAATTTTAATATATATTCCCAGATTATTCCTAGAAACTTTGTGGCAATTTATACTCCCTTCATAGATATACCAGTGCTTGTTTCCCCATGTATCATTGTTCTTGTTAACTAAACCTAACGAGTGAAAAATGGATTATTGTTTTAATTTGCTTTCCCTGTCCATTAATAAAATAAGCCATCTTTTTAATGAACTATTTGGCTTTTCTCTTCCATTAATTCCTGCTTTTATACTTTGCCAGTATTTTTAAAACATTGAACTATTTGGCTTTAAAAAAATCTGTTTATAGAACCTCTTTTATGTTAGAGATACAATGTTTGCCATATGTTTTGTACAGTTCTAATCCGTCTTTTTTTTAAACTTGTCATTGTGATGTCATGCAAAACTTTCAAAATATTTACACAAATGTTTTTATTTTTTAATAACTCTGGCTTCCTGCCTTGCTTAAAATTTCCCCTTCACCTAAGTTATATTTATCTATTCTTTAAAAAATTTCCTGTAAGTTGTTGTCTTGTGTATTTTTGTATCTTTTAATTCTTCTAGAACTTTTTTAATATGGTAGGCTTTTACGTTTATAATGAATATTCATTTAAACCATGACCATTTATCAAACTATTTTTTCATGGACTTGTCTCCTCTGCTTTGGATTAGGTTTTACTTCTAGATTCCAGACTACTCAACTATTTGCCTGAGCTATTATGGCAGCAATAACTTGCAGTGAATTTACAAAAACTACTTTACAGTAGTTAAAATTTTGTTTTTCATTAGATGAGATTCAAGTGTTTCACTAAGAAAGCGGGCCATGAAAATTCCTGAGTTTAAAGATAAAAGGAGGTACGGTATGCTAAGAATCGAGTAAACTGTTAAGGTTCTGCAGGCAAAGCCTACCTATTATCACAAAAATGAGCACACAGTTAAAGAATTCTGGGGTTGGAAGGCTGGACTTCAGCTTTTATGACCATAAACAGTGCAGGGAGAAGGGCCGGCTGTAAGGCAGCTGACATAGGGTCCTCGCCGCCAGAACTGAAGCGACAGAGGGGAAGGCGAAAAGCAAAGCGCTGCGCCCAGGAACCAAGAAGTCTGTTTAAAGTCGCACAGAGGAACTGGTGAGTGGGACTGGGAAGAGAAGGCCAGTAAAGGAAACCTTGGAAAAGAGGGCCCTCTCGGGAGCGGGCTACGATGGCCGGGGCAGAGCTTCTGGAGGCCTGCTGGCTGGATCTTCTAGACCCCCCGCAGTCCTCTGAGAGCCGCAGAAAAGATCACCCGCACTGCAGCATCGCTGCCCCGCAGGAACCCGGAGAGAACGGGGCGACGGTGCAACCTCTCTCCCCGCCCCGCCCGTTTCGGGGGTCCGGCGGCGACCGCGGCGGGGACGGGGATTGGCTCGAAAGGAGCGCGGGGCGGGGCGAGGGCTACTGGGAGGTTGGCCTGGGGGAGTAGGGAAGGGCGGCGGCGCGCGCGCGCACGCGCGGGCACGGCGGCGGCGGCGCGCGCGTGCTCCGTCGGTGGGTGAGGCGGCGGCGGAGCGGGTTATGGCAGTGGTCGGCGGGCTGGTGTAGCGCCGTGCAGGGCAGGCGGGAGGTGACTGAGGGAGGCAGGGATGGCGGCGCCACAACTGGAAGGTCGCGGCGGCCTGGGCTGCTGAGCACACACTCGGAGCCGGGAGGTGGCAGCGGCGGAGTCCCGGGCAGGTGAGTGCGGCGGCGCGGGACCCGGATGCGGCGCGGCTGAGGGGCGGCGCGGTGGCTGCGGCCCGCTGAGTTGCCTCCGCGCGGGCCGGCGGTGCACACTTGCTCGCCACAGCCTGCGGCGCCGGCAACTTCGGGACTTGCTCGGTGCTTCCTGCCGGCGTGGAGAGCACCCGCCGGCTGGCCCGCGGGGGCGCCCCGCTCGACTGAGGCCCTCCCGGGACTCCAAGGTGAGCGGCGCTGCCCGGCCTCCGGGCGGCCGAGGCGTGCCCCCGTTTGCGTCGGGCAGCCGTTGCTTTTGGTCGTGTTTCTGTGGGGCGCCTCCGTGGAGAGGCGGTGTCCTTGCCCCTGCGTCTGTGGGAACACCCCCGGAGCCTCCCCACCGTCATATGCCTTTTTCTGCCGAAATGCATTTTAGGGGCGGGGATGGTTGTGCTTTCAAATCCCAGCACCGCCAGTGACCAGCCCTGAGGCCTTGGGCCACAATACGCTGATTTGTTAATGGGAATAATAATACACACTTCATAGGGGTTGTTTTGAGGATCGGACAGGATGAAGTGCATGACCGCGAGTGCTGGGTGAATGGTAGGCTGGTAGGAGCAACCCTGCTGCCGCATCATGTGTTAGCTGTTGCTAATTCCTGGCTGCGGGTGTACGTTTGGGGGCACATTTATTTCCGAACTGCACAGTGTTGTAATAAACCTCCACTGGAGTTGCTTACTGTTGGACCCTGTTATCTTACAGTGGCCAAAACAGAATTCTAGAGTCTTCCGAGAAAACTGTAGTCTTTTTCTTGTTAAGGCTGATTCAGGTACCGAGTGGGAATTGCTGCTGGAATAACCGAGCAAATTTAGGATTCGTTTGGGATGGAAGATGGTGGGACTTGAAGTGCTCTGCTGTCTAAACAATCTTAATGTGACATGTAAACTCTGTCGCTTCTTAGAGTATAAACACACAGAGAGTATGGTAACAGACTTATTTTTCTGCATTGCTACATCCGAAGGGAGTGACAAGTGCTTTTGTAAACATCATTGTGGGGAGTGTTACTGTCTGGTGAAGTCATCATAATTGAATTATATGAGTACTTATTTTGAAGCACAGAATGAGCGTTTGGAAATATGATTCCTCATAAAATCATCTCCAACGAGTCACAGTTCTCAGCAGTTCATTAATCATTTGGGGATTTTTATGCTATGCTGTTAAGATTTTTATGGTAAAAGCAGAACTGTTTTTAAGTCATGATAATATAGCATAGGAGAGAATGGTCAGGATAGAGATCTTAACCTAGTCTCAGAAGACAAGAGTGGAACAAAGTAAAAATCTTAAGCTTTAGAAACTGAAATTGTATTTACAAAGCAAAATTACTAAAGACAATAAACTTTGTTTTACTCCCCATGATTCTTGCACCTTCTTGGCGTTTTTTAGAAGTGGAGAAAATTGAGTTGGGTTTTGATTTATTGTGTTTTGCATCTCATGCCTATAGTTCCTGCTTTTCTAAAAGACTCAGCCATAAAGACTTTTGATTCAACTTGCTTTGTGATTGTGAACAAAGTATGTAGAAAAAAATTGAAAGTGAACCTTGTAATATAAATTATGTCCTTCCTCAATTATGATCTTCCCTGTTGTCTAACTTCAGACTGATGAACCGAACAGTAGGAGCAGCACAGATAGCCACTGTGAAAAGGCTAGTAAGGGGCCAGAGGTTACATCTTGGTTCTCGTCCTGGATCTAAGTCCCAAACAGCTGGGGCTTTTGGAGTGTCACCCAGTCTTTCTGTGCCTCAGTTTTTTTACTTATGGAATTTGAGTATGTGTGTGGGTTGGGAAGGTGGTGTTGGACTAGAGAATCATATAAAGGAACCTTCCTCAGGATACTGAACTTTTAGAGTTTTCCTTCTCCTCACTCTTCTTTTGTGCCTTTCCCCCTCTTTTCCTGAATTCAAAACATCCTAAAGCCTTAGGGCTTCAAAGCCTGTCCCTCTACTTTTTTTCTACCTGTACTCTTCTCTGGGTGATCTCATCATATCCTCTGGCTTAAGTACTATCAATGTGCTGTTGATGCTCAGATTCTTATCTCCAGTACTGAACTTCAGATTCTTCTACCTGCCTGCACGATATCTTCATTTAATTTGTCTGTAGGCATCTTAAATTTAACATGTTCAGAGTGGAGCTCTTGATTACCATTCCTCAACCTATTCCTTCCCAACAGTCTCTACTTCACAAGAGGTGCCACTCTATCCCCTGCCTCCACCCTGCTTCAGTGAAAAATCTGGTGATCATCCTTAAGTCATCCCTTTGCCTCATTGCTCCCCGCCACCCATCAGTCCTCAGCAAACCCTGTCAATTTTACCTCCAAATATATAAACTTTACTTTGTTTTTATTGCCTCCACCCCAGTTCTTCTGGATAGTGACTTCCTTACTGGTGTCTCCTTGCCTCTGGTCTTCCTCTCCCATTTCAAACAGTAAAGAGTGATTTTTAGTTTCCTGTTTCAGTAGCTTCTCATTACACTAAGAAGTAAATTCAGACCCTTTTACTTGCATTATCAGCTAATTATATTGCCTATTTTCTTGATCGTTTGCTTATGGTCTTTTTCCTCCAACATACTGTACTCTGTGTGACTTCAGGGACTTTATCTTCCCTGCCATATTCTCAGTAACCAGAACAATGTATGGAATATTTACCTAATGTTCATTGAATGAATATGTAAATGAAATAAGTTATAAAGTCTTTTGATTCCAAATATAACATGTACTGAACCTACTTTACCCTTTTTTGGTCCCAGATTTGTGCAAATGAGGAAGTAATCAGAGGGGCTATAGTTATTCTGTTAAGCGTCATTATTCCCTCAGTCTTCATTAAGGTGCTCTACCTCCTGAAGAGGCTAAGCATTTAAACATTAAGCTATTGATAACAAAAGCAAGTGTGAGTTTTGTTCACTTTGTACTGACAATTAGTATGTTTGTGAATAAGGAACCAAGGAAGCCTTCCAGCCTTGTTTTATTTTGAGCACTGAATGTTTGTCTTGACAGGAGGGGATTGGTTGTAGAATGTGGTAGCTTGATCCATACATACGAAATCCAATAGAGTAGCAGTTGGAATTTTTACGGAGAGCAGGTGTTTTATTTCAATTACACTTAAAAAAAAGAGAGAGAGACCCCTCCCACCCATGCTGCTACATGTGTGTACCCTCTGAATCATTTGGTTTTCTTTGTGTGTGTTGTATGTTTGTGTATGTATCCTCTGAACCATTTGATTTGTTGGAATTACCGTATCTTGGGGATAAGTCCCTATCATTTGGTTTCTCTTAACTGCCTGTTTCAGAGCTTTGTCATACTGTAGAAAGAGGCAAATAATTTAGAATTTTTCCCCCTGTCTGAGACTGAGTCTGTAGCCCTGAAGACTACCTTGCAGGTATGTGAACAAATAAGGATATGGAAAAATCAGAAGTGTACTATTACATTATCAAAGTAGAGATAGAGGAAAAAAATACATTGGAGGAAGAAACTCTTAGTCTAGAAGAATAACACTGACTGAACATTTGGTTGAAGAAAAGAAGAAAAGGAACACAGGGAGACTCACTGATTTTCAGGTTTGCGTGGGACAACTTCCTTCTTACTCCACTTACCTCTCACCCTCTAACCAAATTTGACACTTTGATTTTTCCCCTCTGCTCTCTCTCCATTTCCTGATTTGTGTGGTCTGTTTTTCTAAGCGTGGCATTTCAGTAGTCCAGTGTCTTGTAGAACACGTTGTGTGACAGGAAACTGTTCTTTCTTGAAGAGGCCATTCTATTTTCTCATAATCAGGGTCTGGATTTTCCAGATATTGGGTCCAGTTTTACCTTTTAGAGTGGTGACATACTGGTGCACTTCTTTTTTTTTTATTAAGGTATTATTGATATACACTCTTATGAAAGTTTCACATGAAAAAACAATGTGGTTACTACATTTACCCATATTATCAAGTCCCCACCCATACCTCAATGCAGTCACTGTCCATCAGTGTAGTAAGATGCCACAGATTCACTATTTGCCTTCTCTGTGCTACACTGTTTTCCCCGTGATCCCCCACATCATGTGTGCTAAACAAAATGCCCCTCAATCCCCTTCTCCCACTCTCCCCACCCACCCTCCCACACCCTTCCCTTTTGGTAACCACTAGTTCCTTCTTGGAGTCTCTGAGTCTGCTGCTATTTTGTTCCTTCAGTTTTGCTTCGTTGTTATACTCCACAAATGAGGGAAATCATTTGGCACTTGTCTTTCTCCGCCTGGCTTATTTCACTGAGCATAATATCCCCCAGCTCCATCCGTGTTGTTGCAAATGGTAGGATTTGTTTCTTTCTTATGGCTGAGTAGTATTCCATTGTGTATATGTACCACATCTCCTTTATCCATTCATCTACTGATGGACACTTAGGTTGCTTCCATATCTTGGCTATTGTAAAAAGTGCTGCAATAAACATAGGGGTGCATATGTCTTTTTGAATCTGAGAAGTTGTATTCTTTGGGTAAATTTCAAGGAGTGGGATTCCCGGGTCAAATGGTATTTGTATTTTTAGTTTTTTGAGGAACCTCTATATTGCTTTCCACAATGGTTGAACTAGCTTACATTCCCACCAGCAGTGTAGGAGGGTTCCCCTTTTTCCACATCCTTGCCAGCATTTGTTGTTCTTAGTCTTTTGGATGGTGGACATCCTTACTGGTGTGAGGTGATATCTCATTGTGGTTTTAATTTGCATTTCTCTGATGATTAGTGATGTGGAGCATCTTTTCATGTGTCTGTTGGCCACCTGAATTTCTTCTTTGGAGAACTGTTTCTTCATATCCTCTGCCCATTTTTTAATCGGGTTATTTGCTTTTTGGGTGTTGAGGTGTGTAAGTTCTTTATATATTTTGAATGTTAACCCCTTGTCGGATATGTCATTTACAAATATATTCTCTCATACTGTAGGATGCCTTTTTGTTCTGTTGATGGTGTCCTTTGCTGTACAGAAACTTTTTAGTTTGATGTAGTCCCATGAGTTCATTTTTGCTTTTGTTTCCCTTGCTCGAGGAGATGCATTCAGGAAGAAGTTGCTCATGCTTATATTCAGGAGATTTTTGCCTATGTTGTCTTCTAAGAGTTTTATGGTTTCATGACTTACATTCAGGTGCTTGATCTATTTCAAGTTTACTTTTGTGTATGGGGTTAAACAATAATCCAGTTTCATTCTCTTGCATGTAGCTGTCCAGTTTTGCCAACACCAGCTTGTTGAAGAGGCTGTCATTTCCCCATTGTATGTCCATGGCACCTTTATCATATATTAATTGACCATATATGGTTGGGTTTATATCAGGGCTCTCAGTCTGTTCTTGGTCTGTGGGTCTGTTCTTGTGGTGCACTTCTTTTTAAGTTATTATTCTTCCATATATTCTCTGGTAGCCTTTATGTTATTTCTAGGTTAAATAATTCTGAGTCACACACACGTTTCTAGTTGAGAGAGGGAAAATGAAAGGGATTAGATATGTAGTTTGGGTGTGCATAGTGTGTTAGCTAACAGTTGCTCTGATAATGTGGATTGTGTATCTCTAATTTAGACGTTTCTTTTTCTGAGTCAGTAGGCTTATTTATTTTTTTACAGAACTAAAGAGATTTTAATAAGACATTTCCAAAAGGGGAGTGATTAAACAATTTTATGTACAGTAAAACTTACTTTCTTCATGAGTTTTAATACATGCATAGATTCTTGAAACTACTACCAACACTAACAGAACAATTACAACACCCCACTTAAATCACTCTAACTACTTCTTTTGTAGTCATCTCCCCACTTGGACCTAATGGCTTTTTAAAGAAAAAATTACTCATGGATCGAGTATATCAGAACTGGAATGAATGGGTAATTGATCAACCTAATTGTTGTTTTCCTTTTAGAAGTATAAATGAGAGAATCCCAATCATAATAATGGGTTTATGTGCAATAAATCAGTTAACCTTGTAGATGGAGGAATATTTGTAAAGGCTTTAAATTCTTAAAAAATTATGTATAAATTTTGGAACCTGCCAAGTAATGCAGATTCCATAATCTCAGGTTAAAACAGGGACCATTTTAAAAAGAAATTTTGGGGTCAAGTCTGTGGCAAAAATCATAATGGGTGGCATCACGTATCCTCTCATCTCTCTTTGGTAAACCCAGAATTCCCATTTACTGCTATCTCAGGATAAATCTGAGATTAATTTTGCCAGGGACTATGAAGTTTCAGCTTGTCTCTCTCTAGTTTTGTCACTTTCTGCTAGCCTGTCACTAACTGTAGCACTTACAGTTGTTTCAGTTATTCAACTTTCCTAGGGATCGAGGGGAGGATATACTATATGTATAGCTAAGGTATATTGAAAATGTAGCTTTCCATTATCCTGTTAAGTTGGTTCCAGCCTAAAGCAGTTAGTAATCTAGAAATTCTGCCGTTTCCTCAGAAAACTCACAAATCCTTCCCCCAACACCTGGCTCCAGGATCTGTCTTTCCCCCACATCTTCACCAAGGATGTAATACTGTTGTGGTAGTGCTGGAGCCAGGTCTGCCCCTCAGAATCTCCCTCACCTCCCTATGCAAACCTAAGAGGGATTGCCTCATCCCTAACCCTGTAGCTCATTGTCCTCTGGTGCTCCCCTGGTGTTCTGGCCACTTGGGAGACCACCAGGCAAAGGCTCATTTGCCTTCAAGGGAAATGTGATCCTGATTATCCATGCCTTCAGGAGGAGAGGATTATGTGGATTTAAAGAAATCCATCTGTAATCCAGAAGCTTTATTTAAACTGCAGTTTAACCACATTACTGACCTTAGTTTTTCCTTGAATTTCTGGTAACTAATTTATTATATTTACTAACTTATTACCTATTTCCTACCATTTAGAAGTAATGGCAGTTGTGAAGTAGAGAAAGGGCGGGGTTGAAGGAGTTAATCAGGCACCCCCATAATTTGATGTTGACTGGGTGGTTTAACCACAGTGCTTACTAGACCTTGAAGATCTGAATTCCTTGAATTCTTTACCTGCTGAGCCACTAGAATAAATTTGAGGTGACTTGTCAACAAGAGGTCAAACTCCATTTTGAGACTTTTGCACTTTATATCTTAAATGATTGAGCTTTCATGACTTAAGTAATGCATATTTCAGATTGTCAGACTTAGAAGTTTAATGCACTTTGAAGTTTTAATGTTATTTAATAATACAACCTGTTGACATTTCATAGAAAGTAAACTGAGGATCTGCTTTTTGAAATAGATGCTTAGTGTTTGTAGCCAGGCCACTAACTACTACTTCTGACAAGTTAACATGTAGTTACACAGTAATTAGTTCCACTAAGTACTTGTAATATGGTCTTTTAAATTTTTTTATTCTTGAAATACTGAGTTACTATATCTTTTCATTTAGATAATATTAAATTCAGTGTTTCCTCTAGCCTTATAAATTATTACAAATTGCTGCTGTTATGTTATCTGAACACAAATGATAGTTTCCTAAAACTTGTCTCTGCAGTTGTATATTTTCCAAAGTTGGGTTCCATATTTATCAGGTATACAGCTATCATTCCCTTTAAGATTCATTATAGTTATTTTTTTGAAGTGGGGGTACTGGGGCAAACCAGCTGCAGTTCTGTTAACATGCTTGGTTTTTGCACTGTGAACCTAAGGAAACACCCATAGGGATAGGTGGTTGTTAGTTTTGGACAATGTTGTGATTAATTGAAATTATTTTATTTTTAATCTTTGTATGTCGTGGATATTCACTTTTTCACTAGAAACAATTCATTGTCTTAAATCTTCATATATCTCACCCACCATTCCATTATTACTATTTTTCTTAACAAGATTGTAGGGTTTTAAGTCATTTGTCTGCTGTGTGTGTGTGTGTGTGTGTGTATACATTAGAGAGTCATCCATGTATACCATACCAACCAGGAATAATTATTTTATCTTTAACTTAAGAAGAATTCACTATCTTCTCCTTCAGCCCCAGATGGCTATTTTAATCAGTGTTTTCCTTAATTCTGTTTATTATTACATGCTTCCTTTTATGCTCTTTTGTCATTTAGAGCTGTGGCTGTCAGTATAGTGTACTGGAAAACTTCCTCTGTATGGCTCACTAGATGGAATTAGACTGTAACAGCAGTTAACATTTATTGGATGCTTATTTAAGCATCAGGTTATTCTAAGTGCTTTACATGTATTATTTCATTTTATCTTCATATCAAACTTGTAATGAAGGTACTAATGAGACCTCCACATTTAAGAGACAGGAAGCTGAAGGTTTGGAAAGTTAACATGCCAAGTGGCACCCAGCCTTTAAGTTGGAGAGTTTCAAACTTGGGTCTCTCTGACTCTAGAGTTTAGGCTTTTAATTGATTGCCTCATACAGTTCTTTATTTTTTAGATCTTGCAGAGGAAGATTGAAAGAGACCATAGCAATATAAAATGTTTTTTAATATAGTAATCACCATATTTATTTATTTATTATAATTTATTTTGGTATCATTAATCTACAATTACATGTGCAATATTTTGGTTATTAAACTACCCCCTTCATCAGATCCCCCCCACCAACCCCATTACAGTCACTGTCCATCAGCCTAGTGAGATGCTATAGAATCACTACTTGTCTTCTCTGAGTTGTACAGCCCTCCCCGTGCCCCCCCCAACATTACATCTGCTAATCGTAATGCCCCTTTTTCCCCCTTATCCCTCTCTTCCCACCCATCTTCCCCAGTCCCTTTCCCTTTGGTAACTGTTAGTCCAGTCTTGGGTTCTGTAAGTTTGCTGCTATTTTGTTCCTTCAGATTTGCTTCGTTGTTATACTCCACAAATGAGCGAAATCATATGGCACTTGTCTTTCTCTACCTGGCTTATTCACTGAGCATAATATCCCCCAGCTCCATCCATGTTGTTGCAAATGGTAGGATTTGTTTCTTTCTTATGGCTGAGTAGTATTCCATTGTGTATATGTACCACATCTCCTTTATCCATTCATCTACTGATGGACACTTAGGTTGCTTCCATATCTTGGCTATTGTAAAAAGTGCTGCAATAAACATAGGGGTGCATATGTCTTTTTGAATCTGAGAAGTTGTATTCTTTGGGTAAATTCCAAGGAGTGGGATTCCCAGGTCAAATGGTATTTGTATTTTTAGTTTTTTGAGGAACCTCTATATTGCTTTCCACAATGGTTGAACTAGCTTACATTCCCACCAGTAGTGTTGGAGGGTTCCCCTTTCTCTACATCCTTGCCAGCATTTGTTGTTCTTAGTATTTTTGATGCTGACCATCCTCACTGGTGTGAGATGATATCTCATTGGGGTTTAATTTGCATTTCCCTGATGATTAGTGATGTGGAGCATCTTTTCATGTGTCTGTTGGCCATCTGAATTACTTCTTTGGAGAACTGTTTCTTCATATCCTCTGCCCATTCTTTAATCGGGTTATTTGCTTTTTGGGTGTTGAGGTGTGTAAGTTCTTTATATATTTTGGATGTTAACCCCTTGTTGGATGTGTCATTTACAAACATATTTTCCCATACTGTAGGATGCCTTTTTGTTCTGTTGATGGTGTCCTTTGCCATACAGAAACGTTTTAGTTTGATGTAGTCCCATGAATTCATTTTTGCTTTTGTTTCCCTTGCTCAAGGAGATGCGTTCAGGCAGAAGTTGCTCATGCTTATATTTAGGAAATTTTTGCCTATGTTGTCTTCTAAGAGTTTTATGGTTTCATGACTTACATTCAGGTGCTTGATCCATTTCGAGTTTACTTTTGTGTATGGGGTTAAACAATAATCCAGTTTCATTCTCTTGCATGTAGCTGTCCAGTTTTGCCAACACCAGCTGTTGAAGAGGCTGTGATTTCCCCACTGTATGTCCAGGGCTCCTTTGTCATATATTATTTGACCATATATGGTTGGGTTTATATCAGGGCTCTCTGGTCTGATCCATTGGTCTGTGGGTCTGTTCTTGTGCCAGTACCAAATTGTCTTGAGTACTGTAAAATTGTAGTAGAGGTTGAAGTTGGGGAGCATAATCCTGCCAGCTTTGTTCTTCCTTCTCAGGATTGCTTTGCATATTATTTGGGGTCTTTTGTGGTTCCATATGAATTTTAGAATGATTTTCTCTAGTTCGTTGAAGAATGCTGTTGGTATTTTGATAGGAATTGCATTGAATCTGTAGATTGCTTTAGGCAGGATGGCCATTTTGACAATATTAATTCTTCCTATCCATGAGCATGGGATGTGTTTCTATTTATTGGTATCTTCTTTAATTTCTCTCATGAGTGTCTTGTAGTTTTCAGACTATAGGTCTTTCACTTCCTTGGTTAGGTTTATTCCTAGATATCTTTTTGATGCAAGTGTGAATGGAATTGTTTTCCTGATTTCTCTCTCTGCTAGTTCATTGTTAGTGTATAGGAATGCCACAGATTTCTGCATATTATTTTGTATCCTGCAAGTTTGTGAAATCAGACATTAGATCTAGTAGTTTTGGAGTGGATTCTTTAGGGTTTTTTTATGTACAATATCATGTCATCCACAAACAGGGACAGTTTAACTTCTTCCTTGCCAGGCTGGATGCCTTTTATTTCTTTGTGTTGTCTGATTGCCGTGACTAGGATATCCAGTACTATGCTGAATGGAAGTGGGGAGAGTGGGCATCCTTGTCTTGTTCCCTATCTTCCAGGAAATGCTTTCAGCTTCTCACTGTTAAGTATAATGTTGGCTGTGGGTTTGTCATATATAGCCTTTATTATGTTGAGGTACTTGCCCTCTCTACCCATTTTGTTGAGAGTTTTTATCATGAATGGATGTTGAATTTTGTCGAATGCTTTTTCAGCATCTATGGAGATGATCATGTGGTTTTTGTCGTTCTTTTTGTTGATGTGGTGGATGATGTTGATGGATTTTCGAATGTTGTACCATCCTTGCATCCCCGGAATAAATCCTACTTGATCATGATGGATGATCCTTTTGATGTATTTTTGAATTCGGTTTGCTGATATTTTGTTGAGTATTTTTGCATCTATGTTCATCAGGGATATTGGTGTGTAATTTTCTTTTTTTGTAGTGTGTTTGCCTGGTTTTGGTATTAGAGTGATGCTGGCTTCATAGAATGAGTTTGGAAGTATTTCCTCTTCTACTCTTTGGTAAGCTGTAAGGATTAGGTCTTCACTAAATGTTTGACGAAATTCAGTGTTGAAGCTATGTGGTATAGGTGTTTTGTTCTTAGGTAGGTTTTTGAATAACAGTTCAATTTCTTTGCTGGTAATTGGTCTGTTCAGATTTTCTGTTTCTTTCTGGGTCAGCCTTGGAAGGTTGTATTTTTCGGGACAGCTGTCCATTTGTTCTAGGTTATCCATTTTGTTAGCATGTAATTTCTCATAGTCTTCTCTCATAATTCTTTGTATTTCTGTAGTGTCCATAGTAATTTTTTCTTTCTCATTTATGGTTCTGTTTATGTGAGTAGACTCTCTTTTTTTAAGGCTGGCTAGGGGTTTATCTATTTTATTTTCTTGAAGAACCAGCTCCTGCTTTCATTGATTCTTTCTATTGTTTTATTCTTCTCGATTTTATTTATTTCTGCTCTAATCTTTATTATGTCCCTCCTTCTACTGAATTTGGGCCTCATTTGTTCTTGTTTTTCTAGTTTCGTTAGTTGTGAGTTTAGACTGCTCAGTGGGATTGTTCTTTCCTGAGGTAGGTCTGTATTGCAGTATACTTTCCTCTAACACGGCCTTCACTGCGTCCCACAGATTTTGTGGTGTTCAATTATTGTTGTCATTTGTCTCCATATATTGCTTGATCTCTGTGTTTATTTGGTCATTGATCCATTGGTTATTTAGGAGCATGTTGTGAAGTCTCAATGTGTTTGTGGGATTTTTCATTTCCTTTGCATAATTTATTCCTAGTTTCATACCTTCGTGGTCTGAGAAACTGGTTGGTACAATTTCAATCTTTTTGAATTCACTGAGGCTGTTTTTGTGGCCTAGTATATGATTTATTCTTGAAAATGTTCCATGTGCACTTGAGAAGAATGTGTATTCTGCTGCTTTTGGGTGTAGAGTTCTGTAGATGTCTGTAAGGTCCATCTGTTGTATTGTGTTGTTCAGTGCCTCTGTCTCCTTACTTATTTTCTGTCGGGTTGGTCTGTCCTTCAGAGTGAGTGACGTGTGAAGTCTCCTAGAATGAATGCATTGCATTCTATTCCTCCTTTTAATTCTGTTAGTATTTGTTTCACATATGTAGGTGCCCCTCTGTTAGGTGCATATATATTTATAATGGTTATATCTTCTTGTTGGATTGACCCTTTTATCATTATGTAATGTCCTTCTTTGTCTCTGGTGATTTTCTTTGTTTTGAAGTCTATTTTGTCTGGTAGAAGTAGTGCCACTCCTGCTTTTTTCTCCCTATTCGTTGCATGAAATATCTTTTTGCATCGTTTCACTTTTAGTATGTCTTTGGGTTTAAAGTGAGTGTCTTGTAGGGAGCATATAGATGGGCCTTGTTTTTTTATCCATTCAGTGACTCTATGTCTTTTGATTAGTACATTCAGTCCATTTACATTTAGGGTGATTATCGATAGGTATGTACTTATTGGCACTGCCGGCTTTAGATTCGTGGTTACCAAAGGTTCAAGGTTTCTTCCTTACTATCTATGAGTCTAACTTAACTCACTTAATATGCTATTGCAAACACAATCTAAAGGTTCTTTTTTTTTTCTTCCTCCGTTTTCTTCCTTCTCCATTTTTTATATATTAGGTATCATATTCTGTATTCTTTGTCCATCCCTTGATTGACTTTAGAAATAGTTATTTTAATTTTTGCATTTGCCTAGTAATTAGCTGTTCTACTTTCTTTGCTTTTGTTTTTTTCCTCTGGTGACAGCTATTAAACCTTAGGAACACTTCCATATATAGCAGTCCCTTTAAAATACACTGTAGAGGTGGTTTGTGGTAGGTAAATTCTACCAGCTTTTGCTTATCTGGAAAATGTTTCATCCCTCCTTCAAATTTAAATGATAATCTTTCCGGATACAGTATTCTTGTTTCTAGGCTCTTCTGCTTCATTGCATTAAATACATCATGCCACTCCCTTCTGGCCTGTAAGGTTTCTGTTGAGAAGTCTGATGATAGCCTGATAGGCTTTCCTTTGTATGGGATCTTATTTCTCTCTCTGGCTGCTTTTAATAGTCTGTCCCTATTCTTGATCTTTGCCATTTCAATTACTATATGTCTTGGTGTTGTCTTCCTTGGGTCCCTTGTGTTGGGAGATCTGTGCATCTCCATGGCCCTAGAGACTATCTCCTCCCCAAGATTGGGGAAGTTTTCAGCAATTACCTCCTCAAAGACACTTTCTATCCCTTTTTCTCCCTCTTCTTCTTCTGGTACCCCTATAATGCGAATATTGTTCCGTTTGGATTGGTCACACAGTTTTCTCAATATTCATTCATTCTTAGAGATCCTTTTTTCTCTCTGTGCCTCAGCTTCTTTGTATCCCTCATCTCTAGTTTCTGTTTCATTTATCGTCTACTCCACCATATCCAATCTGCTTTTAATACCGTCCATTGTGCTCTTCAATGATTGGATCTCCGACCGGAATTCATTCCTGAGTTCTTGAATATCTTTCCGTACCTCCATGAGTATGTTAATGATTTTTATTTTCGACTCCCTTTCAGGAAGAGTCATGAGGTCGATGTCATTTAAATCTCTCTCAGGAGTGGTAGTAATAGTTTTACTCTGAACCAGGTTTCTTTGGCGTTTCATATTTGTGTATGGCGCCCTCTAGTGCCCAGAAGCTCTACTCCCTGGAGGTGCTCAGCCCCTGAAGCAATGTCAGCAGTTGCAGGGGAGTGGTATTGGTGCCTTGGGGGAGGAAAGAGCTGTTTCCTGCTACCTGGTTGCTATGTCTGTCTCCACTGCCTGAATCAGTGGGCTGAGCACACAGGTATAAGCCTCTATGCTTTGCGTTTTAGTTGTTGTAGACAAATATTCCCTCTGGCTGGTCTAACGCCAGTGTAGAGTTTGCCAGTTTGCAAGCCAGGTGTGGCTGGGAGAAAGGAGCAGTTGGCTGCATATCCCGGAGGGGGTCCTTGGAGCTGTGTGACCAGCCAGGGAACTGGAGCACCTGAAGATCATCTCAGGAGGAAGATTTCTTTTTCCACCTTAAATATGAGAGTCTATATGGCAGAGCTCCCAACCTGCTGGGCATAGTGCACCTGGACAATTTTGTCTACCTGTCCTCTCTCCTGAGCAGTAAGCTCTGTGAAATAATTGCCCCTTTAATAGCCCTCTTCCTAAGGGCTTCCTTGTTAGGAAGTCTCTCAGACTGACCGCCTTTCTTTTGTCCCAGAGCAGCCAGATATGGATCCCTCCTTTCCACAAGCAGCTGGAAACTCGGTCTCTCCAGGAATTCTGCCTGTCTTAGCTCTCCAACCCCGTAATCACGAGAGTTTCTTGCAAGCACCATGAAATGTAGGTTTGTGCTCCCAGAGCAGATCTCCAGAGTTAGGTATTAAGCAGTCCCAGGCCTCCACTCCCTCCCTACTTTATTTCTCTTCCCATGGCCGGTGAGCTGGGTGGGGGAAGGGCTTGGGTCTCCCAGAGCCACAGCTTTGGCACGTTACCTTGTTCTATTATGTCCAGTCTTTTCTCCAGGTGTATGCAGTCTGGCACAGTCCTCTTTCCTGTTGCTCTTTCAGGGTTAGTTGTATTAATTATATTTTCGTATTATGTGCGGTTTTAGGAGGAAGCCTGAGTCTCACCTCTCACGCCGCCATCTTTAATCTGCTAATCTCCTGTATGATGCTTTTTAGATTCTCCCTTGTTCCTTCAGGGCTGAGAAGGTTTAACCTGTGTTGTCATGCCAGGTCTGAGTATATCCTTTATTTTACTTCTGACATTGCTCTCACCTTATCATAAGATTTTTCTTCTATACATTTCTGTTAGCTAAAGAATTAGGCATCGCACCAAAAGACACATGAAAAGATGCTCTACATCACTAGTCATCAGGGAAATGCAAATCAAAACCACAAAGAGGTATTATCACCTCACACCAGTTAGAATGGCTAATATCAAAAAGACAAGAAATATCTAGAGTTGTCGAGGATGTGGAGGAGAAAAGGGAACCCTGTACACTGTTGGTGGGAATGTAAATTGGTGCAGCAGCCACTGTGGAAAACAGTATGGAGTTTTCTCAGCAAGTTAAAACTAGAGTTTCCATATGACTCAGTAATTCCAGTTCTGGGTATCTACCCAAGGAAAACAAAATCACTAATTCCAAAAGATATATGCACCCCTATGTTTATTGCAGCATTATTTACAATGACCAAGATATAGAAGCAGCCTAAGTGTCCATTGACAGAATAATTGAAAAAGAAACCATGGCACCTATCTACCATAGTAGAATATTACTCAGCCATTAAAAAGAATGAAACCTTGCCATTTGCACTGTGGGTGGAACTGGAGACTATTTTTCTAAGTGAAAATAAGTCAGAGAAGGACAAATATCATATGATTTCACTTATATGTGGAATGTAAAAGAAGAAATAAACAAAACAAATAGACTCATAAATTACAGAAAAAACTGGTGTTTGCCGTAGAAATGGGCTTTGGGTGGATGGGCCAAATGAGTGAAGGGGATAAAGAGGTACAAACATTAAATTATAAAACTAAGTCACAGGGATCTAAATTACAACATCGGTAATATAGTCAATAATAATGTAATATATCTGTATGATGACAACAGTTCATTAGCATGGTGAACATTTGTAATGTATATAGTTGCCGAATCACTGTGTTATACACCTGAAACCCATATAATACCATACATCAGGTATACAGCAACAACAACAAAAAGAATTGGTTATGGGCAAATATGCTTCATTCACTTATACTTTTGTGTATTAGGGTATGTGACTATTTTCCTATGTTTACTATTCATGGAATATTTATGGAGAGGATACGTGGTACTCTGTGTGAGGCACTGGGGATGCAAAGTTGAAGAAGGCTCATGAGAGAGACAGACAAATGAACCTGTACTTCTGATACTGTGTAGTAAATGCAAATGTTAGAGTCTATCCATAGTATTGTGGGAGACAGAATGGAGCAGTCGTTCTCTAAGTGTGGTCTGGAGACCCTTGGAAGTCTCCAAGATCTTTTCTCATATATCTGCAAGGTCAAAATTTTTTCATAGTGTAATATGTATTTATTTATTTATTTATTGCTTTCATTTGTTTACAAACACATGGTGGTGTTTTCCAGAGGCAGTATAACTTGTAATACTGCAGTAGATGGAATCCAGAAGCAGAGATGAGAATTTAGCTGTCTTCTATTAAACCAGACATTAAGATTTGCAGAAATGTGAAACAGTAGCACTCTTGTCAACTAAAAGTTTTGTTTTGAAAAATACAGTTTTTAAAACTAAAATATGTTTAGAATGCTTTTAAATAAACATTTAGTAGGTTTACTTTTTATATGAATAGATATTTTTAAATTCCCATTTTAATTTCAGATGCTGTAAATATTGATAGCTATATCCTAATAGGAGCTTTTGCGTCCTCAAAGGTGGACCTGAAATCACAAAGTTTGAGAACCACTGGAATAGAAATTTCTAAACTAGTCCACAGTAGAGAGGTAGTCTCGGAAGGATCCCTGTAGGAGGTGATACTGGGCTTAATCACAGGTGTTTGAAGAACTGGCAGCTGGAATATGAAGTGGGAGGGAATTTCAGAAGACAGGTAAGAAGAGGTGGATCACAGAAGGTTTTGTATGCCAGATGGAGAAACAATTTCCTGCTTCTAAAGTCAGAACTAATAGTTTCTGGAATGTGTTAATTTCTACCTTTCATACTATTGGAAGGTATTTTAGTACATATGTATTTTTAAATATAAGAGTTGAGAAGATTGTGTTTTTGATTTTATGTGATTTGCTAGATTGGTTTTCAGCATTGAAACCAAAAGGCTATTCTTAACACTATTATTTAGCATTCACAACATATGAATAATCTGATTTCAATTCCTCATACTACCTAGGTGAAGTTCTATATTTCCTATAAAATTCAGGTTTCAAATAACCATTTGTTAGTGATATGAAATTCTTTTAAATTAAAAAAAAAATGCTAGTTGTGGTTATAAGCTAATAATGACAGAGACTTTCTCTTGAACCTAGAGGTTAAGTGATGGGGAACCTTAGATCCTAACATTAAAGTAGAGGACCAATAAAATATTAGCAAAGCATGTATCTGATAAGGAACATATATATATATTTCTATGTTTTATATATGTATATAATAGAAAATTTACAAATAAATATTAAAAATAAAAATCCAATTTAAAAATTAGCAAAGAATTTGAATAAACACTTTCCAAAAGAAGACACATAGATGGCTAATAAACATGAATAATTACTCCTCATTAGTCATTAGGGAAATGCAAATCAAAACCGTAATGGGATACTACTTCACACCACTAGGATGGCTATAACCAAAAGATGGACAGTAACAGCTGTTGCATGTGGAGTCGAACCCTCATACAGTGCTGGTTGGATTGTAAAATAGTGCAACCATTTTGGAAAAACAAGCTGTGCAGTTCCTCTCAAAGTTAAGCACAGAGTTATATGACCCAGCAATTCTGCTCTTTGGTATATGCCTAAGAGAATTGAAAGAGAATTGCCTATACATAAAATCTGTACATGAATAATCAAAGCAGCAGCATTCATAGCAGCTAAAAAGTGGAAACAACCCAAGTGTCTATCAGCTGATGAATGGATAAACAAAGTGCAGTTTAGTCATCCGATGGAATAGCATTCACCTTTAAAAAGGAATGCAGTTCAGTGTGGGTAAACCCTGAAAATAATACGCTAAAATGAAAGAGGTCAGTCACAAAATACGTGTATGGTTCCATTTATATAAAATGTCCAGAACAGGCAATTACATAGGGAATTATTTGAAATAATTTTAGACTTAAAGAAAAGTTTAAAAAGTAATAAAGTTGTATGGATTAAGAGCTTTCTTTCTCTATTTTTTCTAGTAGATGAAACAAACATGTAAATAACAAATGAGAATTCTAAGTACTACTAAGTATTATGAATGTGATAAAGTGGTAGAGAATGACCGAGGTTACTATCCTAAGTGTGGTGGTATACAGAAAACCTCTTAGAAGAGGTAACTTTTAAGTTGAGACATGAATGCCAGAAGATGGCAGATGATCTGGAACAGAACGTTCTACCTGAAAGAACAGCAAGTTAAAGACACTAAGTTAGGAACAAAGTGTATGAACAGAAAACATACTCTGTGTGGTGGAGTAGTGAATGAGCAAGAGAGTGGAAGATGAGGTCAGAGGTAGACAGACACCAGATCATGTAGGGTCTTTGTAGGTCATAGTTGCAACTCAGATAGTGTTACAGTGGAATGCTTTTAGAAGGTTTTAAGCAAGGAACTGGAGTGATCTGAATTATAATTTATACATTCTGAATCTGTTCAATTCCTTGGAGTGATCTGATTTTTAATTTATACATTCTGAATCTGTACAATTCCATGGCGTGATCTGATTTTTAATTATATATTCTGATTGCTCTGGCACAGATGAATTGTAGAGAGGCTAAAGTGTAGGCAGAAAGACTGATTAGGAGGGTGTTGGAGCCCAACAGCCAAGAGATACTGATAATGGTTTAGACTAAGGCTGTATTACAAACAGTGGGAGTATTGGATGAGTTTGGTATGCTTTGGAGGTAGAGTTAATTTTCTGTTTGTTTTTGTCTGAGATGGTGTTTCTGGGGGTGCAGGATGGGAGGACACCAGTAGTTTACAGTGTAGCATTGTAAAATATTGGGAACAATCTAAATACGTGTAAATAGTGGTACATCCACACAATGGAGTGTAGTTAAAAAAGATGTAAAAAAGAATGAGAAAGATCTCTATGAACTTAGGCAAAGTAGTTTCTAGGGCATAATGTTAATGAAAAAAGCAGAGAGCAAAAGAATAATTACAATATGCTACCTTTGTAAGTAAGAAAGTGTGTGTGTGTGTGTGTGTGTGTGTATATATACATACATATATATAGAGAGAGAGAGAGAGAGGGATGAGAGGGATATAGGTATGTAATTGTATATTTGTTCAAAAACAAACAGGAAGGAAAATCTGAAACCAGCGAGATTGATTTCCTAAAGGATTTGTGTGGGTACAGTGTGGAAAGGATGAAGGGGATGGTAATGGAGTAATAGGGATGGAGAGAGGGATGCTCTTCTGAGATAACTTTTAGAACCATAGTAATGTTTCACATAGTCAAACATCATTAAAGAAAATCTATCAGGATAGAAGAAAAAACCCTAAGTAAAATAAAGAATGAACCTAACTGGATTTGGGAAATCCTACATACAAATGAACCTAACTGTGTTCTTAATGAATAACAGCCACATTGAAAAGGAGAATAAAAAAATGAAACCAATTAACTATATAGAATTTTGACTATAAACTCCAGCTTAAAAAAAAATAGTCTGTAAACAAATACTGAACTGTAGTTAGTAGAATTGTTTTTCATACTGGTTTGAGTTAGGAATTCCTTAACTACTCTTGTGTAGTTTTTTTAGGATTGAGCAAGTTTATCAATATATTGGAGACAGTGAGAGGTTTATCACTGTGATAAAGTTATAAATATGGCTTGAATGAACATTGTGGTGTTGGATTAGGATCTGAGGGGAATTCTTGGTCTTCTTAGGTAAGCAGACACAGAAGTATAGTTGTGTGTATGCATGTGTCAGTATACATACATATATTCCCTAGTTCTGTCTACTGTAGAAAGCTACAAATTCCTAAGATTTGGAGGACAGTATTTGGAGGACATGTTAACTAGGATGCATTTAAAGTCATCCTTAAAGTTTGCTTTTCTGTCTACTGTAGAAAGCTACAAATTCCTAGATTTGGAGGACAGTATTTGGAGGACAGTTAACTAGGATGCATTTAAAGTCATCCTTAAAGTTTGCTTTTCTCCTTAGTTACTAGTTTTTACCAGTATTCTATAAAATTTGAAAATGTATCCTGATTTATAAGCACTTGTTATACAGCTCTTTGGTATATGTGAATAGTTGTTTATTCTGCTCTCTGCTTCCTATTCCTTAGGCCACTTGGAACAGCGAACATGGGAAAGCCCGTATAAGTTAGTATTTGAGATACTATATGGAAAAATGCCTGTCTGCCTTCTTAGAAAATGTTATATATCCTTACTTTTTGTTACCAATATGTCTTATAATTTCTTTAAAACAAAAAATGAAAAAAAGATAAAAAGTTTAGCACTGTTGAGTACAGTGTGATGATTTGATACATGTATATAGTGCAAAATATTACCACAGTAAGGTTAAACACATAATTCACATAATCATTTTTTGTTATGATAATATTTTGGTATATAATGTGTATTTTTTCACAGCTTTGTCAATAAAGTACCTTGGCAAACATGAATTTTTTCAAATTGATACATGGAAATGGTGTCTCAATGTAGTTTAATTGACATTTTTCTAATGAGTGAGGTTAAGAATTTTCATATTTTTGAGATTCATTTTTTTCTTCTCTTGGAACTTTTCTTAACTAATTCATAGGGTTTTGACGCAGAAATGATGTTGTCTTTATTTACACTTTTTTCTCCCTCGAATTCAGGTATAATTTATGTACAACAAACTGCATAAATCTTAAGGGTATAGTGAGGTGGAATTTTTATAAGCCTGTGACACTCATTCTGAGGGTTTTGGTGGTTTTTACCAGAGGGTATCATAAAATGATTTCAGACCACAGTTGGTATATCTATCCATTTCTCAAACAGTCCTTACATGGTTTGTATACTGAAATATTAAAGAATTGTAGTTGTCTTATTAGGATACCAGGAAAAAGAATCAAGTTCACATGTGTAGGCAGTGACTTGTAGATTGTACCTGCTGCCTGAGTGATAGTGACTTAAGATGCATTTTGATGTCACAGGCGTTAAAACGTGGAAAAAACTACTCTTCATCTTAAAGTTGATGAAAGGTGTTAGATAATACCAGATTGTTTTCCTAAGAGGAGGTCATACTAATTTGTGTTGACAACCAGGAAGGCAAAATGTTTTGGAACCGTCAGGGCCCCCTGCCCCTTATCCCTTTAAAGTTTAATGCATATTTGTTGTGTGTCTAGAACTTTTCCCATGTAGTAAATTCTTTGCTTTATTTTCACAATAAAGTTGTGGGTTTGAGTGGATCTTCATGTGTAAGGTAATCAGTAACATTTTTTTACCTTAAGCATTACAGGGAACTTTAAGGGTAAATTATTGCATTCTGTGTTTGAAGATACCAGAATAATTTTTTGTTGACTATCCCAGAACAAAAAGCAGTATACTTAAATTCATTATTAGTTTATATTGTGTCAAATTGGTCATTTTCTCCCCTGTAGTCAAAACATTTGCTTTTTACCCTTTAAGTAGACATTACTTTTTAGAGTAGTTTTAGGTTCACAGTAAAACTGAGCAGGAAGTACAGAGTTCCTTATAGTCCTGTCCCACATGCAAAGCCTCTCCTGGTATCAACATCCTTTGCGAGCAACTGGGTTGTTTTGAGTTGATTGATTGATTACCTTACTTTTGGGAAAGTAAGCAGTTTGATACATTTTGACATTGTCCTAGATTGTTTTATAAAATTCCTCTAATTTAAGTATTTATTGACCTTATTTCAAACACAAAGAAACCAAGACTAGAATTAAATTACTTGCTTACTACTAGCTGAATCTTAGTTTGAGGGTATAAAATGAAAAAGATTTTCAACCTTAATAGCAACAATTATGTTCTCTTTTGATTCTAATTTTGTGAAACTTAAAGATTTTTCAGCCTTTTCTCCCTTCTTGTATGTACAAAATGTTCTAACCAGATGCTTGAAATTTTTTATTAAAATCTCTGAGTATTACTGACAAATGTAAATAACTTAGAGCTGATGTGTAGCACAAGTTTCAGTCTAATTTGAGTGGGCTTGCTCAGAAATGAATTAAATGATATTGATTAGGATGCTGCTACCATGAAGGTCATAAATGCCTGTAAAATGTTACAAGTGAAGAGTGGGGCATAATGGCTGGAAGGAGATGGTTGTGCGCTCACTTATCTTTGGAAAGCACCCATGGCTTAGGGCTCAAACAGAGGCCAAGCCATAAAACTTTGTGAAGACTGTAGGATTTTCTCAGTGAGACAAAAAAAGTCAACTAAAAAAAGTTACCAATATTTTTGACCATATAAAAATGAAAATTCTTCTTAAGATATCATAAAGAAAATAGGTAACCCAAACTTGGAAAAAACTATTGCAAGCTTAGAAAAAAATAATTGTAGTATATATAATAGAGAATTGGTGTCCTGAACAGGGCTGCCTTCATGGATTTATAACCTGTGCAGTCACACAGGGCCCTACACTTAATTTAAGTGCTAAGCCATAGCTGTCTTGAAATTCTTAATTTTTGAATAAGTGGCACTGCCTTTTGATTTTGTACTGTTCATTGCAAATTATTGTAGCTGGTCTTGGTCCTGAATATATAAAATCTACTAATTAATGAGAAAAAAAAACAAAAATGGCCAAAATCTGTGAACAAAGGAACGTAGGAAGGAGCACAAATAATCAAGCATGCAAAAAGGTCTTCAACCTCATTAGATCTTCAACCTAATACAACTAATAAAACAAATACAAACCGAAATCACAGGGAGATAATATTTTATTGCTACAAATTAAGAAATCTGACTTTACCAGGTATTGGAAAGGATGGATGTGTTATCAATTCATATACTGCTGGCGAATCTGTAAATTGATGCAATTGGAAGACAATTTGACATTTTTGGTAAAGTTGGCAGTTTGCATGTACTATGACCTACAAATCCACTTCTAGATTTAAAGCATACCCTAAAGAAATTCTTGTTTCAGTGCACACTGGAGATATATAATAGTGTAGCTAAAAGCAAAAAAAAAAGCAACTGTAAACCATCCAAAAGTCTATCAATAGAATAGATGAATACATTGTGGCATATTTATATGATGAAATGCTACAAAGCCATGAAAATATAACATGGGTAAAGCTTAAAAAAAAGGATGTGAGTGAAAAGAATTCAAGTCCTGAAGATTCCATAGAGTATACAAATTCATCAAGCCGAAAACGGGGGTCACAAACCTCAAATAAAATACTGTTTTGGGTATATACATATGTGACAAAGTTACTTTTTAAAAGTAATGGAATAGAAGTGTTCAGGGTAAAGGTTGGGATGAGAGGAGCACATAGCTGGTGTAATGTTTTTGCTGTTCTGTGGGATAGTGATAACTTTATGCTCACTTACATGCATCTTTACATACATTTTGTGTCAAATACTACATTTAAAAAAGAAATAACTCATAGTTAGCAGCTTATGATTAGATAGAGAGGAATGGATTGAGAAGTAGAAAGAAAGCAAATTATAGAAAAGAGGTTTCAAGAAAGAGGAGGTGATCTAAGTGAGAGAATTTAGTTGTAAAGACATCCACTTAAGTTCCTTCCAGCTCTGTTTGTAATTTTAATATTGTCATTCATGTTCTCTATATTTTTCCCATATTTAAAAATAAGAGTTATAAGCAATTAAATATCATGTATGTATGTACTATATTTTAGTTATTTTTTAAAATTTAGCTTATTTAGATGTTAATTCCTTTTATCTACACCCTTCTCTGTAGTGTATCTTCTAATCTGAAAAAGTCTTCCATGAAAACTTCACTTTTAAAAATAAATAATGCCATCTGTTTTACTGAAAGACTGAAATGGGGGCTATCATTTCAAGGTAAGTGTCCAACTTTTTATCTTTAATTATTTCGATTATTTTTCAAGAAGTCAAAACCAAAAGAAAATGTGAATATTGGTTAGATTCCAAATCTTTTAGTTAATTTGTGAGGGTATGGGGGAAAAGCAAATCCTGGGCTTTGTTTAAAGGTAGTCTAATATTAAGGATTATTTACCAGTGTGTCAACAGAGGTCATGAAGGAGAAAGGGGAGGGATTAGTTGTGTTGAAAGCCTTTTATTTTTTATTTTTTATATTTTGGTACCGTTAATCTACAATTACATGTGCAACATTATGGTTACTAGACTCCCCATATCAAGTCCCCTCCATATACCTCATTACAGTCACTGTTTATCATCATAGTGAGATGCTATAGAATCACTACTTGTCTCCTCTGAGTTGTACAGCCCTCCCTGTGCCCCCCCCCCACATTGTGTCTGCTAATCGTAATGCCCCTATTTCCCCCTTGTCCCTCCCTTCCCACCCATCCTCCCCAGTCCCTTTCTCTTTGGTAACTGTTAGTCCATTCTTGGGTCTGTGAGTCTGCTGCTGTTTTGTTCCTTCAGTTTTTTGTTCTTTGTTCTTATACTCCACATATGAGTGAAATCATTTGATACTTGTCTTTTTCCACCTGGCTTTTTTCACTGAGCATAATACCCTGTAGCTCCATCCATGTTGTTGCAAATGGTAGGATTTGTTTTCTTCTTATGGCTGAATAATATTCCATTGTGTATATGTACCACCTCTTCTTTATCCATTCATCTACTGATGGACACCTAGGTTGCTTCCATTTCTTGGCTATTGTAAATAGTGCTGCAATAAACATAGGAGTGCATCTGTCTTTTTCAAACTGGGCTGCTGCATTCTTAGGGTAAATTCCTAGGAGTGGGATTCCTGGGTCAGATGGTATTTGTATTTTGAGTTTTTTGAGGAACCTCCATACTGCTTTCCACAATGGTTGAACTAATTTGCATTCCCACCAGCAGTGTAGGAGGGTTCCCTTTTCTCCACATCCTCGCCAACATTTGTTGTTGTTTGTGTTTTGGATGTTGGCCATCCTTACTGGTGTGAGGTGATATCTCATTATGGTTTTAATTTGCATTTCTCTGATGATTAGTGATGGGGAGCATCTTTTCATGTGCCTGTTGGGCATCTGAATTTCTTCTTTGGAGAAGTGTCTATTCAGATCCTCTGCCCATTTTTTTTATTAAGGTATTATTGATATACACTCTTATGAAGGTTTCATGTGAAAAAACAATGTGGTTACTACATTTACTCGTATTATCAAGTCCCCACTCATACCCCAATTCACTCTCCATCAGTGTAGTAAGATGACACAGATTCACTGTTTGCCTTCTCTGTGTTACACTGTTTTCCCCCATGATTCCCCATACCATGTGTACTAAACATAATACCCCACAATCCCCTTCTCCCACCCTCCCCACCCACCCTCCCACACACCTCCCCTTTGGTAACCACTAGTTTTTTCTTGGAGTCTCTGAGTCTTTTACTATTTTATTCCTTCAGTTTTGCTTCATTGTTATACCCCGCAAATGAGGGAAATCATTTTCCTCTGCCCATATTTTTATTGGCTCATTTGCTTTTTGTTTGTTGTGGTGCATGAGCTCTTTATATATTTTGGATGTCAACCCCTTATCGGATAGTCATATATGAATATATTCTCCCATACTGTAGGATGTCTTTTTGTTCTACTGATGGTGTCCTTTGGTGTACAGAGGCTTTTCAGCTTGATATAGTCCTGCTTGTTCATTTTTGGAAAGCCTTTTATTTTTAAAAGGTTAATTGAAAACTGAACAAGTTTTTTTGAATTTGGCAGTTTGGTGGTTATGCTGGCCCCAATAGAGGCCTTTCAGGACAAAGTTTATGGCTAAAGATAAGCTTGCAATAGAGCAAAGAGTGTAGAGGTGGTGATTAAGTGAGTCTTTCAGCTCTTAATTTATTAAACCATTAGGTACTTAGCATGTACTTAAGG
>JAVSCE010006983.1:0-54478 GCA_032199065.1 Smutsia gigantea
GCCAGAAGAGAATGGCACGATATATTTAACGTTATGAAACAGAAGGGGCTTGACCCAAGAATATTGTATCCAGCACGATTATCATTTAAATATGATGGAGGGATTAAACAATTTCCAGACAAACGAAAGTTGAGAGAGTTTGCCTCTCATAAACCACCACTACAGGATATCTTAAATGGACTGCTCTAGAGGGAAGCACCCATAAGGCTAAAAAGATGTCACCAGAGAAAATAAAATCATAGCGAAGAAAGCAGACCATCCAAATACTAACTAAAGGCAAAGAATAAAACACCTAGTATAGAAAGAATGGAGGAGGAGGAATAAGAAGGGAGAGAAATAAAGAAACATTAGACTGTGTTTACAATAACTTAACAAGAAAGGTAAGTTAGATTGTTAGATAGTAAAGAAGCAACCCTTGAACCCTTGGTAACCACGAATCTAAAGCCAGCAATGGCAATAAGTACATACCTACCAATAATCACCCTAAATGTAAATGGACTGAATGCACCAATCAAAAGACACAGAGTAACAGAATGGATAAAAAAGCAAGACCCATCTATATGCTGCCTACAAGAAACCCACCTCAAATCCAAAGATATACACAGACTAAAAGTGAAGGGATGGAAAAAGATATTTCATGCAAACAACAAAGAGAAAAAAGCCGGTGTTGCAGTACTTGTATCAGACAAAATAGACTTCAAAACGAAGAAAGTAGCAAAAGATAAAGAAGGACATTACATAATGATAAAGGGGTCAGTCCAACAAGAAGATATAACCATTATAAATATATATGCACCCAACACAGGAGCGCCATCATATGTGAGACAAATACTAACAGAATTAAAGGACGAAATAGACAGCAATGCATTCATCTTAGGAGACTTCAACACACCACTCACTCCAGAGGACAGATCAACCAGACAGAGAATAAGTAAAGACACAGAGGCACTGAACAACACACTAGAACAGATGGACCTAACAGAAATCTACAGAACTCTACACCCAAAAGCAACAGGATACACATTCTTCTCAAGTGCACATGGAACATTTTCCAGAATAGACCACATACTAGGCCACAAAAAGAACCTCAGTAATTTCAAAAATATTGAAATCCTACCAACCAACTTCTCAGATCAGCAAAGTACAAAACTAGAAATAAATTTTAGAAAGAAATCAAAAAGGCTCACAAATACATGGCGACTTAACAACACTCTCCTAATTAATCAATGGGTTAACGACCAAATCAAAACAGAAATCAAAGAATATATGGAGACTAATGACAACAACAACACAAAGCCACAACTTCTGTGGGCATGCAGCAAAGGCAGTTCTAAGAGGAAAGTATATTGCAATCCAGGCCTATTTAAAGAAGGAAGAACATTCCCAAATGAATAGTCTAAAGACACAATTACTGAAATTGGAAAAAGAAGAACAAATGAGGCCCAAAGTCACCAGAAGGAGGGACATAATAAAGATCAGAGAAGAAATAAATAAACTTGAGAAGAATAAAACAATAGAAAAAATTAATAAACCCAAGAGCTGGTTCTTTGAAAAAATAAACAAAATAGATAAACCCCTAGCCAGACTCATTAAGAGAAAAAGAGAATCTACACACATAAACACAATCAGAAATGAGAAAGGAAAAATCACGACGGACCCCACAGAAATACAAAGAATCATAAGAGAATATTATGAGAATCTATATGCTAACAAGCAGGAAAACATAGAAAAAATGGACAACTTCTTAGAAAAATACAACCTTCCAAGACTGACCAAGCAAGAAACAGAAAAACTAAACTGACCAATCACCAGTGACGAAATCGAATTGGTAATCAAAAAACTACCCAAGAACAAAACCCCTGGGCCTGATGGATTCACCTCTGAATTCTACCAGACGTATAGAGAAGAAATAACACCGATTCCCCTTAAAGTTTTCCAAAAAATAGAAGAGGAGGGAATACTTCCAAACTCATTCTATGAAGCCAGCATCACTCTAATACCAAAACCGGGCAAAGACCTCACCAAAAAAGAAAATTACAGACCAATATCCCTGATGAACGTAGATGCAAAAATACTCAACAAAATATTAGCAAACCGAATTCAAAAATACATCAAGAGGATCATACACCATGATCAAGTGGGATTCATCCCAGGGATGCAAGGATGGTACAACATTCGAAAATCCATCAACATCATCCACCACATCAACAAAAAGAAGAACAAAAACCACATGATCATCTCCATAGATGCTGAAAAAGCATTTGACAAAATTCAGCATCCATTCCTGATTAAAACTCTCAACAAAATGGGTATAGACGGCAAGTACCTCAACATCATAAAGGCTATATATGACAAACCCACAGCTAACATCATACTTAACGGCGAGACGCTGAAAGCTTTTCATCTAAGATCGGGAACAAGACAAGGATGCCCACTCTCTCCACTGTTATTCAACATAGTACTGGAGGTCCTAGCCACAGCAATCAGACAAAACAAAGACATACAAGGCATCCAGATTGGTAAAGAAGAAGTCAAATTGTCACTATTTGCAGATGACATGATACTGTACATAAAAAACCCTAAAGATTCCATTCCAAAACTACTAGAACTAATATCTGAATTCAGCAAAGTTGCAGGATACAAAATTAACACACAGAAATCTGTTGCTTTCCTATACACTAATGATGAACTAACAGAAAGAGAAATCAGAAAAACAATTCCATTCACAATTGCATCAAAAAGAATAAAATACCTAGGAATAAACCTAACGAAGGAAGTGAAAGACCTGTACTCTGAAAACTACAAGACACTCCTAAGAGAAATTAAAGAGGACACTAACAAATGGAAATGCATCCCATGCTCTTGGCTAGGAAGAATAAATATTGTCAAAATGGATATACTACCTAAAGCAATCTACAGATTCAATGCAATCCCTATCAAACTACCAACAGCTTTCTTCAGTGAACTGGAACAAATAATTCTAAAATTCATATGGAACCACAAAAGACCCCGAATAGCCAAAGCAATCCTGAGAAGGAGGAATAAAACAGGGGGAATTACACTCCCTGACTTCAAGCTCTACTACAAAGCCACAGTAATCAAGACAATTTGGTATTGGCACAAAAACAGACCCACAGACCAGTGGAACAGAATAGAAAATCCAAACATTAACCCAAACATATATAGTCAATTAATATTTGATAAAAGTGCCTTGGATATACAATGGGGAGATGACAGCCTCTTCAGCAGCTGGTGTTGGAAAAACTGGACAGCTACATGTAAGAGAATGAAACTGGACTACTGTCTAGCCCCATACACAAAGGTAAACTCAAGGTGGATCAAAGACTTGAATGTAAGTCATGAAACCATAAAACTCTTAGAAAAAAACATAGGCAAAAATCTCTTGGACATAAACATGAGCAACTTCTTCATGAACATATCTCCCCGGGCAAGGGAAACAAAAGCAAAAATGAACAAGTGGGACTATATCAAGCTGAAAAGCTTCTGTACAGCAAAGGACACCATCAGTAGAACAAAAAGACATCCTACAGTATGGGAGAATATATTCATAAAAAACGTATCTGATAAAGGGTTGACATCCAAAATATATAAAGAACTCATGCACCTTAACAAACAGAAAGCAAATAATCCAATTAAGAAATGGGCAGAGGACATGAATAGACACTTCTCCAAAGAAGAAATTCAGATGGCCAACAGGCACATGAAAAGATGCTCCACATCGCTAATCATCAGAGAAATGCAGATTAAAACCACAATGAGATATCACCTCACACCAGTGAGGATGGCCAACATCCAAAACACAAACAACAGCAAATGTTGGCGAGGATGTGGAGAAAAGGGAACCCTCCTACACTGCTGGTGGGACTGCAAATTAGTTCAACCATTGTGGAAAGCAGTATGGAGGTTCCTCAAAAAACTCAAAATAGAAATACCATTTGACCCAGGAATTCCACTCCTAGGAATTTACCCTAAGAATGCAGCAGCCCAATTTGAAAAGGACAGATGCACCCCTATGTTTATTGCAGCACTATTTACAATAGCCAAGAAATGGAAGCAACCTAAGTGTCCATCAGTAGATGAATGGATAAAGAAGATGTGGTACATATACACAATGGAATATTATTCAGCCATAAGAAGAAAACAAATCCTACCATTTGCAACAACATGGATGGAGCTAGTGGGTATTATGCGCAGTGAAATAAGCCAAGCTGAAAAAGACAAGTATCAAGTGATTTCACTCATATGTGGAGTATAAGAACAAAGAAAAAAACTGAAGGAACAAAACAGCAGCAGACTCACAGAACCCAAGAACGGACTAATAGTTACCAAAGGGAAAGGGACTGGGGAAAATGGGCGGGAAGGGAGGGATAAGAGGGAAAAAGGGGCATTACGATTAGCAGATGTAATGTTGGGGTGGCACGGGGAGGGCAGTACAACTCAGAGAAGACAAGTAGTGATTCTATAGCATCTCACTACGCTGATGGACAGTGACTGTAATGGGGTTGGGGGGGGACCTGCTGAAGGGGTAGTTTAATAATCGTAATTTTGCACATGTAATTGTAAATTAATGATAATAAAAAAAAAGAGAAAAAAAATTGATCATCCAAGCTAAGGCACTAACTTCCATTTTATCAGTTTATTTAGCATATGAAAAGACAATCTGGCCAGGTGGGTACTCTCAACATCTAGTTCACCGAGACTCATAAGACTCTTATTCTTATGCATGTTGAAAGCATTCTTCCATTGAGAACCAGGATCTCCAACTAGCATAGATCTAACTTATAGTAACAAAAAGCAAAATTTTTTGTCAAATGATTATCAGTCTAGGGAATCACCCATATTTCTACCCTTTGTTTCCCAGACCAATGTTAGAGACCCAACTTTGGTCTCTGCTGTTCACAGAGGTACTAGAGGAGTACCACCACATTTTGGAGGCTTGTTCAGAGTTTATATTATTTCTTGAAGGACAATATTCCAAACCCTGCAACTGTTGTCAGCAAGCCAGTGTTATCCTGGGTCTTCACCAGATCATTTCATTATTCTATTAGGCCATCTGCTTCAGGTGAATGGATATATGGTAATAACAATGAATTATGTGGCTATGAGAACATTTCTTCTGCTATAAAAAGGATTTCTTAAATCAGAAGCAATGTTTTATGATACACCATGAAGGTGAGTACAAGTTTCTTGAAGTCTGAGAAAGAAGGAACACAGGGAATAGCTGGGAGATGGTGAATGATCTGTATAGCCTCTTATTAATTTTCTTCTAAAAGGTAGGAACTTGAAATTTGCACACCCACTTTATTATGCTTTCTTAAAAATAGAGGAAGATATAAATTATAAGAAAATAAAAACTTGAATCTTTTTTTTCCCAAATTAAACCTGATACTGAACAAATTTAAATCGGTCCCTTGCAAAGAGAGTCTCCATATATTCTTCTTCCATGGAGATCACTAAAAATGCCCCATGTGTGTGTTTCTTATCTGAACTTGAGTAACTGCAGATCGAGCAAAGCTACTGTTATGAAGCAAAGGAACTAAAAGAGCTATTTGGCCTGTGGAGGGAGGGACTGAAAAAGACTAAGAAAGTGATGGGAGTTTAATGGATAGACTGTCTGTCATCTTCTCTATTGCAGGGATTCTTATGCCAGCATAATATTGTGAACATCTTAAAATAAAAGGACAGTGATCTACATACACATGGGAATTTATCTGGAGAGAAGATCCATAGATTTATCAGTCTGTCAATGGAGTCAAGAAAAAAAGTTAAAAAAACGCCAAAAATTCTTGTTGGACCGATGACAAAGAAAAAGTTAAAAAAAAACACACACACAAATTCCTCATTGGACCAATAATTAGCAGTGAAATGGCTGGGTAATTTTAACTCCCTGTTTTCAATCAGGTATATAACCCACATGTCCTGTTTTGCAATTATCAGGCTCACCCAGGCATGTTTTTATTTATTTTTTCTTTTTCTCCTTTTCCTGCTTTTCCCAAATAATTTTCTGATTCCATTTACTAGTTTAAGATGGAAGAGCTAGCTCTCTCTAGCTCACTCTGAAGTTTCAATATGGTTAGGTTAAAAAACTATATTTATTATTCATTCTTTTGTAAAACAAGTCTTAAATTGCCTAGTTGGTACCAAGTATTGTATTTATCTAGTCAGATTAAAGTACCATTTCTTCACTCAATGAGTTTTGTCTAGTAGGGGACACAGACATATTAAACCAACAGTAGCAAAATGGTGTAGTAAAGGTGGGAATGAAAGCCTGTAGCAAGGCATTTTTGTTGTTGTTGTCTCTATTTTCTCATCTTCCTCCATTTCTCAACTCACTGTAAGATTTCTTATACCCAGCTGCTACAGATAAAATGCTATGAAGAAACTCAACAATCTGTTGGTTACTTTATTCAAAGAAAACTTTTCCATCTTTATCTTACTTGATCTTTCTGCAGCAGTTGAGACTCATGAGTCAGGGTTCAGTCAGGGAAACAGAATCACTGGTAGCTTATAGAATACAGAATTTATTATAGGTACTAGATGTCATACAACCATGGAAGGAGCTGAGGTGTGGAAATGATGAGAGAAAAGTCTCTAACCAGCCTGGCAGAGGTAGGCAAGTTGGAGCTTGTAGGAAAAGCTGAGACATCAGGTGCATCTAGCTGCTAGAGTAAGTGTTGAGAAAGGAAGAGCTGCTTAATAAGTCCATAGAAGACTGTCATCCCAGGACCTGGCAGTGGATCTGGAATCACTATTGTGGTTGCCACTGGGATTACCACAAGGCTAGGACCCAGGAAGAAGAGCCGGGTGTACAGCAGGGAGCTCAAGGACAAGCCAAAACTTGCTAGAACCACTTATCTGTCTCTCACCACATTTTAACCACTGAAATGTCAAAGAGTGCAATGGCTCAGTGGATACTGCCACCTTCCAATTTTGTGCACATTTCATTTGGGGATAAAACTAATCATACAGATTCTGAGAAAAAGATGGAGGTATAAGAATGCAAGGCAGAAAGTTTCTCCCAAAATCACATAGAACACAAAAATAGAGCAAATACCACTAAACTTCAGAGCAACCTGAAGACTGCAGAACTGACTACCTACATCTGTGGAAGACAAGAAGATCTTACAGAAAAAGGTAAAGTGGTAAAGCTGTGATCCACCAGGACTCAAGCCCTCCCCCAACCTCAGCCCTCAGCTGGGAGGAAGAGGAACATAGCAGGGAGGGAGTAAAAGCCCAGGACTGTTGAACAGCTGACCCTGGAGATCTGCTCCAGGAACACAAACCCACATTACACAGTGCTTTGGTGATTAGTGGGGCTGGACAAGAAAGACAGGTGGAACACAGACAGTGAGGCTGAAATTCTAGCCGCTTTTGGAGAACAGGTACACTCTACCAGCCCCTGCGAGACAAAAGCAAAGTGGACAGTTGGAAAGACTCCCCAGCAGTGAGAGGGGTGCCAGAGGGGCAAGGGTTACACAGTGCTCTCTGCTCAGGAGAAAGGTCAGGTGGACTGTACCTCCTCAGCCCAACAGGTTAGGAATTCTCAGGAGCTCCAGACACTCCATCAACCTCACTGGAAATGCAGCCACAAGGCTCCTCCCTATAGTGTGTGGCCTACCACTCAGATTTTGCTCCCAGGTAGTCAGAGGGAGACCCTCCCAGCTTTCTCCACTGTGTTTCAGGCCAGCCAGGGAACTGCCTGTGGGAGCCAGCCCCAGGAGCTCCTTCCTCCGGGCAGGCACTAGTCCCACTCACCTGCAGTCCCTGCCATTGCTGCAGGCCAGGCAGAGGGCAGTTCTGCCCAAGGCAGCTCCAGTAGCACAGCACTGCAACACCCAGTCTCTTCCCTGAGCACAAGGCCCACTCGACCCAGCAGTGGGGGCAGCTGTTGTAGCCAGGAAAGCATAGGAAAACCCTCCCAGCTTTCTCAGCCCTGTTTCAGCCCAGCCAGGAAGTACTGCAGTAGCCATCCCCAGGAGATCCTTCCTTCCAGCAGGTACTGGTCCCACTCACCTGTAGCCTGCATCATTGCTGCAGGCTGGGCAGAGGGTCACAGCAAATACAACATTGTAACCCCAAGTATTCTCCCAGCTCATGTGATCAGATGATAGCCCACATAACCGATCTGAAATCAGAGAACTACAAGCCAGACAGAAAGGTGCCCCACCCACTAAACGCCAACAGCTAGGGCTCCCACACAGGAAATTGAGTTTCTAGGCACTATAGGGTACCTCCTACATAAAGCTATTATTCCATAGTAAATGCAAAAAAATGAAGAGACAGAGGAATTTGGTCCAAACAAAACTATAAGACAAAACACCAGAAAGAGGGCTGAGTGAAGCTGAAATTGCCAATCTTCTTGATAAAGCCTTCAAAGTAAAAGTCAAAAGTGCTCACATATCTAAAGAAAAATATTCAAGATTTCAGGGAGGACTTCAACAAAAAGATAGACAGTCTCCAAAAGAGCCTCTCAGACCTGAAAAATACAGTATCTGAAAGGAAAAGTACAATTCAGGGATTAAATAGCAGGCTTTCACAGGTTGAAGAAGTTGTAAATGATCTAGAACTTAGGGAGCAAGAAAATAATGAAGGCATAAAAAGAGAGAAAAAATATCTGTAGGAATGGAAGAATAATAAGAGAGCTGCGTGACCAATCCAAATGGAACAATATTTGCATAAGAGGGGTACCAGAAGAAGGAGAGAGAGACAAAGGGATAGAAAGTGTCATTGAGGAAATAATTGTTGAAAACTACCCAAACTGGGGAAGGAAATATACAATCAGGTCATGGAAGCACAGTCAGCCCCTAACAAAAGGAACCCTAGGAATAGAACAGCAAGACATATAATAATTAACATGGAAAAGATCAAGGACAAGGAGAGAGTACTGAAAGCAGCCAGAGAGAGAAAAAAGATCATGTATAAAGAAAAGCCTGTCAGGCTATCAGCAGACTTCTCAGCAGAAACCTTACAGGCCAGAAGGGAGTGGCATGATATATTTAATGTAATGAAACAGAAGGGCCTCCATCCAAGAATACTCTACTCAGCAAGATTATCATTTAAATTTGAAGCAGGGATTAAATAATTTTCAGATAATACAAATTAAATCAACTACTCACAAAATCAGTCATAAGGGATAAACAAAAAGTACAGAATATGATATCTAATATATAAAGTGTGGAGGAGGAAAAGGAAGAAAGGTGAATAAAAGAGAAGAACGTTTAGATTGTGTTTGAAACAGAGTAATAAGTGATTTAAGATAGACTGTTAGATAGTAAAGAAGCTATCCTTGAACCTTTAGTAACCACAAATCTAAAACCTACAATGGCCATAAGTACATATATATCTATCAATCATCAATTACACAGATTCAAAAAGATTGAAATTGTGCCAACCAGCTTCTCAGATCACAATGGTATGAAACTAGAAATAAATTACACAAAAATAAAAGCCTACAAACACATGGAGGCTAAAAAACATGCTCCTAAATAATCGATGGCTCAATGACCAAATTAAATGTCAATGGAATGAATGCACCAATCAAAAAACAGAGTGGAAGAAAGGACAAAAAAATAAGACCCATCCATATGTAGCCTACAAGAGACTTCATTTCAGACCCAAGGACATACACAGACTAAAAATGAACATATGGGAAAAGACTGTTCATCAAAAAATAGGGAGACAAAATCAGGAATAGCAGTATTTATATAAGACAAAATAGATTTTAAATCAAAGAAAGTAACAAGAGACAAAGAAAGATATTACATAATGATAAAGTGATCACTCCAACAAAAGAATATAACCATTAAAAATATCTATGCACCCAACACAGGAGCACCTAAATATTTAAAACAAATACTAACAGAATTAAAGGGGGAAGTAGATTGCAACACATTCATTTTAGGAGACTTTAACAAACCTCTCACTCCAAAGGACAAATCAACCAGACAGAAAATAAATAATAAAACAGAGGCACTGAACATAGAACAGATGGACCTAACAGATATCTACAGGACACTCCACTCAAAAGTGGCAGGACACATAGTCTTCTCAAGAGTACATAGAATATTTTCCAGAATAGATCACATACTAGGCCACAAAAGAGCCTTAATAAATTCAAAAAGATTGAAATTGTGCCAACCAGCTTCTCAGACAACAATGGTGTGAAACTAGAGATAAATGACACAAAGAAAAAAAAGCCTACAAACACATGGAGGCTAAAAAACATGCTCCTAAATAATCTATGGATCAATGACCAAATTAAAAAAGAGATCAAACAATATAAGAGAAAAAATAAAAAACAGCTCAACAACCCAAAATCTGTGGGATGCAGCAAAAGAAGTTTTGAGAGGAAAGTATATAGCAATACAGGCTTACCTCAAGAAAGAAGAGCAATCCCAAATGAACAGTCTAAACTCACAATTAATGAAACTAGAAAAAATAAATAAATGAGGCCAAAAGTCAGTAGAAGGAGGGGCATAATAAAGATCAGAGCAGAAATAAATAAATTGAGAATAATAATACAATAGAAAGAATCAATGACACCAGCTAGTTCTTTGAGAAAATAAACAAAATATATAAACCACTAGCCACACTTATCAAGAAAAAAAGAGGGTGTACACACATAAACAAAATCAGAAACAAAAAAAGAATAATCACAATGGACACCACAGAAATTCAAAGAATTATTAGAGAATACTATGAAAAATTATATGGAAAAAATTGGAAAATGTAGAAGAAATGGATAACTTTCTAGAAAAATACAACCTTCCAAGACTGATCCAGGAAGAAACAGAAAATCTGAACAGACCAATTACCAGCAATGTAATCGAACTGGTAATCAAAAACAAAACTCTAATAATAAAAAAAAAAATCCCTGGCTTCATGGCTGAATTTTATCAAACATTTAAAGAGGAGGTAATACACATCCATCTTAAAGTATTCCAAAGAGTAGAAGAGAAAGGAATACTTCCAAACTCATTCTATGAGGCTACCATCACTCTAATATCAACACCAAAGACACCACAAAAAAAGAAAGTTACAGACCAATATACCTGAAGAACATAGATGCAAAAATCCTCAACAAGATATTAGTAAACCAAATTCAAAAATATATCAAAAAGATCATCCATCATGATTAAGTGGGATGTATTCCAGGGATGTGAGGATGGTACAATATTCATAAATCAATCAATATCATACACCACATAAACAAAAAGGACAAAAATTACATGATCATCTCAATAGATGCTGAATTTGACAAAATTCAACATCCATTCATGATAAAAACTCTTTAACACAATGGATATAAAGGGTATGTACCTCAACAGAATAAAGGCCATATATGAAAAACCCACAGCCGACATCATACTTAATAGCGAAAAACTGAAAGCCTTTCCTCTAATATTAGGAACAAGACAAGGATGCCCACTCTCATTACATTTATTCAATACAGTAATAGACGTCCTAGCCATGGCAATCAAAAGAGATAAAAGGCATCCAAATTGGTAAGGAAGAAGTTAAACTGTCTCTATTTGCAGAAGAAATGACATTATACATAGAAATCCCTAAAGACTCCACCAAAAAACTATTAGAACTAATAACTGAATTCAGCAAAGCACAATTAATACACAGAAATCTGTTGCAGTCCTATATTCCAACAAGGAATTAGCAGAAAAAGAAATCAGAGAAACAAGTCCATTTACAATGGCATCATTAAGAATAAAATACCTCGGAATAAACCTAACCAAGGAGATGAAAGACCTGTACTCTAAAAACTACAAGTCACTCATGAGAGAAATTAAAACAGACACCAATAAATGGAAATCCATCCTGTTCTCATAGATAGGAAGAATTAATATTGTCAAAATGGCCAACCTGCCTAAAGCAATCTACAGATTCAATGCAATCCCTATCAAAATACCAACAGCATTCTTCAATGAACTAGAACAAATAGTTCTAAAATCCATGTGGAACCACAAAAGGCCTGAATAGCCAAAGCAATCCTGAGAAGGAAGAACAAAGCTGGTGGGATTATGCTCTCTGATTTCAAGCTCGACTACAAAGCCACAGTAATCAAAACAGTTTGGTACTGGCACAGGAACAGACCCAAAGATCAGTGGAACAGAATAGAGAGCCCAGATATAAACCCAAGCATATGTGGTCAATTAATATATGATAGAGGAGCCATGAATATACAGTGAGGAAAAGATAGCCTCTTCAACCACTGGTGTTGGCAAAACTGGACAGCTACATGTAAGGGAATGAAACTGGATTATTGTCTTAACTCTGTACACAAATGTAAACTTTAAATGGATAAAAGACCTGAATGTAAGTCATGAAACTATAAAACCCTTAGAAGAAAACATAGGCAAAAATTTCTTGACCATCAACATGAGCAACTTTTTCCTGAAGACATCTCCTCAGGCAAGGGAAACAAAATAAAAAATAAACAAGTGGGACTACATCAAACTAAAAACCTTCTGTATAGCAAAGGACACCATCAGCAGAATAAAAAGGCATACTACAGTATGGGAGAACATATTTGTAAATGACATATCCAACAAGGGGTTAATATCCAAAATATATAAAGAACTCACACACCTCAACACCCCAAAATACACATAACCCAATTAAAAAATGGGCAGAGGATCTGAAGACACGTCTCCAAAGAATAAATTCAAATGGCCAACAGGCACATGAAAAGATGCTCCACATCACTAATCATCAGTGAAATGCAGATCAAAACCACAATGAGATATCACCTCACACCAGTTAGGATGGCCAACATCCAAAAGACAAGGAACAACAAATGCTGGCGAGGATGCGGAGAAAGTGGAACCCTCCTACACTGTTGATGGGAATGTAAATTGGTGCAGCCATTGTGGAAAGCAGCATGGAGGTTCCTAAAAAAAACTAAAAATAGAAATACCATTTGACCCAGTAATTCCACTTCTAGGAATTTACCCGAAGAAAACAAGATCCCAGATTCAAAAGAATATATGCACCCCTATATTTATCACTGCGCTATTTACAATAGCCAAGATATGGAAGAAACCTAAGTGTTCATCAATAGATGAATGGATGAAGATGTGGTACATGTACAAAATGGAATATCATTTAGCAATAAAAGCAACAGAATTCCTGCCATTTGCAACAACACAGATGGATCTAGAGGGTATTATGTTCAGTGAAATAAGCCAGTTAGAGAAAGACAAATATCAAATGATTTCACTCATTTGTGGAGTGTAAAATCAAAGCTAAACAGAAGGAAAAAAAATAGCAGTAGACTCACAGACACTAGTGGTTACCACAGGGGAGGGATTGGGGAGGCTTGGTGGGAAGGGAGAGGGGATTAAGAGGCACTGTAATTCAAAATCACAGTACAGGTAGGTCCCAGGGACAGACAGTAGTACAGCACAGAGAATACCATTAATGACTCTATAACATCTTACTTATGTTGATAGAAAGTGACCACATGGAGGGGATGAGGACTTGATAATATGGGTGAATGTTGAACCATTGTGTTGTGTATTTGAAACCATCATAAGATTGTATATCAATGACACCTTAATCACAAAAACTAATCATACAGGAAAGAGCATTCTGGGAAATGGAGTTCCAACTTAGCTGGGTTGAAACTGCAAAACCACCAACCAATTGACCTTTTCCCTGTGAAATCAATCTCCCACTTGCATTCTAGGGCATCATTCCTCCCGCCTTTCTGACTCCTTTTTTTTTTGAAAGAGAAATAGAGATATGGGTATGAATATAAATAGAGGTTTGAATGTAGATATATATGGATATGAAGATTAATTATATTTAGATTTGGATTTACTTAGATATATTTAGATAGATTACAAAATGTTCCAAACCAATTAGATCACTTTGCAAATATTAGGTTCTTTTGGTAAACATTAGAAGACTCTATAAATAATTATGTGGGAACTATACATCCCTTTTCTCACACCTTACTTCTAGATGCTGTCTTATGAGAAAAAAGTTTTAGATTAAAATTCCACCAAATTTACAACCATATATTAACAAAATGGCAATGCAGATTAGAGCCTAGCAGTACTCCAGCAATCACTTCTAAAACAGTGTGTGAATGCATCTAGTTAGCTCTGAATATATTAATATGTTTTGTTGAAGCTTATTTTTGTAAAGAATACATTCTAATTCAATGAAATTTAGTTCACATTAACTTTCTAATCTCATCCATTTTCATTAGATGTCTTGATAATTGCAAAAGTTTACTGAACAACTGAACACATGACTCATCCTTTCTTCCAAGCCTCCATTTCTTCAGGAAAATTATAATTTTCAATGTTCAGTCCCTCAATTTCCCTCTGATTACTTGTATATTATAAATAATAAATTATTGAACATTATTATTTGTTTTGGTAGCTATGTAACATGGGCACTTTGGTGTCTGTGTTAAATTAAATGGAATGAGTATTCCTTTGTTTTGCATTAGTGTCTGGAATTCTAAATATCTGATGAATTCACTAGAAGGCTCACAATGAAAAAGTGGATCTCAAAACAAGTTACTCTATTTGCCTTACTCAATCACAGGGAAATTTTATCAAACTGGCTTATTACATAACCAAAACCACTGTGAATTTTGACATGATGAATCATGAAGATAATAATTTTTCATTTTACAGTGTAAATGATTTTATAGTTTATAAAAATCAGGAATATTTGAGGATAATGCAGACGCTGTGAGTTGCCACTGTGAGGACAGAATATTTAGTTTACCACACTAGGCATTACTAGAGTTAAATCAAGGCTTATCTAAGCTTTCCCAATAACACCTCTCCACTCCACTGAGATGTTTCCTTGTAAGGATTCATTCAGATGGGTTGATCCATATTATCATATGTTGGTTCCCAGGTTGTTTTATAATTACACTAAACCTGCATCATATATTCAGTTTCTTCCTTTCCTAATTAGTAATCAAGTTCTAGAAGCATACAAAGTTTATTCTATCGATAACTAATGAATGTCAGTTATTAAGTGTAGATTAATGAATGGTAGGAGAGGTTTTGAGAGTCTGAAGGTCTACTAACTCACACATATTTTTTGGACATGTCACAGGCACAAGAAGCAAGATAGCAAGTGGAAACTGGATAAATAGGGGTGGGGGTCTGTGGATAAAATGAGAGTTCCTGTGGCCAGGATTCTCTCCTGGCCCTGGTTGACTAGCTCACTGCACACCTGTGGGCAATACATGGCTGTTGACTCTATATAAAGAGCTCTGCCCAGTGCTCTGGGTGTTACACAGTGACCCGGTTGCAAGGCTGCAGAAGAGCAGAGCAGAGGCTGGAGTGGTGGCAGTGCCAAGGACAGAGGCCCAGAGGATGGCTGTGTGGGACGACTGTGCAGAGAGGCCGAGAGAACGGCTGTGTGGGACTGCTGTGCAGGAAGAGAGGTGCAGAGGATGGCTCTGCAGACAGAGGGGCCCAGAGGATAGCTGTGCAGACAGAAGGGCCCAGAAGCAGAGACCGGCTTGCTGCATGCAGACTCATGCAAAGTGAACAGGATTTTAGTGACTGACCTGCCACCGTGGAAAAAAAGTTGGGTATAACCCTTTCACCCCAACAATGTTTTGCTGTCAATTTCTTTGGTCACATTGAATCCATAGCGAACTTGCCTGGGCTGAAACCCATTGGCAAGACAGGTCTTTGGCATCTGACTGCCTAGGGCAAGTCAGATTTATCTCTTCGTAGCTGTGCAATTGTGGTCCATATGCTTAATCTCTTTAATGCCTCAGTTTTCTTAACAACAAAATAGGAGTAATAATTGTTCATAACCTTTGAGTGTTTTAAAGATACAAGTAAAACTCTTACAGTCTTGGTAGAAGTGTCTACCATACAGTAGGCGCTAAGTAAACATTGCCTATAAGCTGCACAGCAGGCTTCTCCAGGCCCACAAAACCAATCCTATGTATTTCTCAGCCTTCATCTGACATTTATTTTTTCCAAAGTGTTTCAGTAAGAGCCCTTCAAAAGAAAAATGCATGAGGATTTTCTCTTTTGGCTAGAGAAATGTTTGGCAGTTTTGTCTGACTCATTATTATCTAGAGAGCTGCAATTTTAATTCGTGATTTATCTGACTCCTTTTCTACCCCTGACTACTACTGTCTGACTTTGTATCAATGCTCTCCTATTATCAGCTGCAATCAAGACTGGGCTAAAGGGGGAAAAGAGAGCAAGAGAAACCAAATCAGCCTATTTCTGTTTCTATTGAACCATTGGGTTAGAAGTTTAAATCTACTGGCCATCAGATGTTTTACAATTATCTATGGATTTAATATTTCTGTATTTTTTTATCCTTCAAGTATAAAAGAGAATTGAAATTTAAGATTTTATCTTTTCTCCCACTCAAAAGCATAAAACCTAGACATCTACACACACACAAAAAAAAACATGTTCCTGAGACATTCTGAAACTTTTAATTGCATGAGTCCAAGAACCACTCCACCATGTCTATCCACACAACAGAATAAAACTTTAGGCTTGAAAAACTTTAAGTGAAAGTCATCCTCTTGAAAGGGAAGCTGTTATAATGCTTTTTCAGATCCATTTATGTGTAAGGGCTCTCTACAGACAAGCACACTATAAGTTCTTAAGAAAGCCATTATTATTTCAGTGATTTGGGTCCTTTTTGAGGAGCCTATATGCTATCTTCCTTTTCATGTGAGCACTTTGCAAAGAAGTTCCATCTGGTAATATCTGCTTTTCTGCTCTATTGACACCTCCCAGCGCCTAAACATTTCAGGCCTTGTCAGATTCTCCATTATAAGTTCTAGTTTTCAGAGTTTATAAATCATCTATAAATATTCACTTGATGTAGGAAGATACTTGACAGGATTTTCACAGTGATCATTTGAGGAATTACAAAAGAAATTATGTCTTGTAGCTGACATGTTAGAGGACAGTAGAAAAGAAGGAGATTGTGTGAATGGAGGAAAATAAACTATTTGGAAATTCACAAGTTTGAAGCCTTATTTTCACAATACAAATTAACTGATTATGTTTTCATCAGAATCAAAGAAAACTCAAAAATGTAGTTGGTAAAACACCTATAAAAATAATTGAGAGTTTATAACATTTTCTGTGTATGTTACTGAATCCAGTTTCTTTTATGTGGGGAAGCCACCCATTGTTTATCTTGGTTTTAGAAAGTTAAGTAAAAACGGGGAGAGTCTTCTGTTGCAGATTGGCTGCCACTCAGTTTCCTGAACAAATTTTGGCATGACTTGTGATGATGTATACATGAAGGAACCAAAACATGCACTGGAAGGAGGAAATATAAGGAAGTAAAACACTGAACTTGCAAGAACAAAAAAGTAACAAAGATCTCAGGGAATATCATATGGTTCCTTGTCCACCAAAAATCCATCTTAGTTTTATAACAATATCCTGGGCACAGTTACTGGATTTATGGTTTTTGAAGAAAGAACCAAGCTAAAGCAACTCTTTAAATGAATCTTGCTTGAAGAAGAAAAAAGAAAAGAGATGACAACAATACATACAATGTGATTGCTCATTTAGGTGGGATGTTTTCTTTTATGCTTTAAGGATAAAAAAATACAGAAATATTAAATTTCAGGCAGAAAATATGTTTTCTTTAATTAAATGAATAGGACAGAGAAGAGAAGAAAAGCCAGCTATGCTCAGAGAAACTCAGATAAAGCAGTGTAGTTCAAAGGCAAGACTTCTTCAGGTGAGAAAAAGAGATAAAAAAGATGGTAAGAGACATGGATTTCTTAATGGTTTGGAACTTAAACTGGATAAAATAATGGTAAAACAAAACAAGACTTTTGAAGATGAAAGTACAGTAGTAGAAAGTCGTAGCAACTTGCAATTCTAAATCTCAAGGGACTACAGAACTCCTGTTTAAGCACACACACAAAATAACCCATAAACTAAGTCACTGGGGTCATTTTCATGTTCCTGGAAGACAAAAAAATATGGATAATATATATGCCAGGACAAAGATCACACAGTATTTAGGAACAGACTATGAGCTGAGAATCACTGATTTCAAGATATTGGTTATTGCATTCATCCTTTCATATTGGCTATATGACACATCCTTTTTACCTTGTTACTTACAGCAGGGAGAAAATATAATCTAGTTTTCACTTTTTAAATATGTGGCACAAAATCATTAACATGTATCAAAGAAGAAATTAAAAGTATATGGCATGTCAATATGTAGCTTTAAGAATATAAATAAAATTAGACAAATATATCAATATGTAAAAATACCAAAAACCACAATGAATATCTTCAAAGTAGCATTTCCATCTAAAACCTACTCTTTCCAAAAATGCAAATACCAGGATTAGCCTATTTCTAGGTATATCAGATTGTCGTATTTTTTCGCTCACTTATTCAACAAATAAATATTAGTATCTAAAAATCAATATTGAATATTATTTCATACTAAGAATTATACTAGACATATGAACTATGAAGATAAACATGGCTTGATTTCTGCCTTCAAGGGGCTTATAGCCAAGTGAGGGAAATAGATAAACTCATAATTGCAGTGTGGTGGGTAAAAGCAATCTGTATCCATCAGTGCTCTTTCCAGTCACCATTACTGACACAGACAATGGAGTCACCCACTCTCCTTTTTCTACTCCTCAAAAAGTAGTTCTCAGATTCTAAAATTCATAAAAATTACTTGTTAAAAGATAAGAAAGTTAAAAATCCTGTTCATGTCCCACACATGAACATTAGATGCTCATTGACCAAGAGCAGAGGACCCACACAAACACTATTAGATTCAGGTTTAGTAGATGTGGCCATGCCAAGGCCAAGTCAGATGGGCCGCTTGTGAGAGACACTGAAATCAAGTGCCCTTGAGCCATCAGCAGATGTACCTCCCTCACGGAGTCTCCACGGTGTGAGAAGAGGACTAAGTGCAAAAATCTAAGGTCCAGTATTTAAGGACTAGGTAACAATGGCAACCAAATGGCCCTTATTTTACTTTTGTGTCCTAGACTTCAAGAGCCAACATACTAGTTTTCACTGTAACTCTTCCCAGATTTTGCTTCTGAAAACTCTGCTCTTGGCCACTCTGCTTCTTGTTCAGTGCCAGTGCCCTGGATCTGAGAAAGTCCCAGCCAGTGGTGGGGAGAGGCTGTGATACCACAGCCTCAACACCGTGTTCAAGAACAGGCATGTGTTTGGGATTCAAACTGGGAGTTTGACTATACTTTCCCATAGGAAAATCACATGCTTAGTGGTTAAATGCTGCAAGACTGTTGGTTCTGGTCTACTTCAAATAATACAGATTTCATGGATTTTGTTAGCCTAGTATGAAATGACACCAATCGTCTATTTTTTTAATTCTATGATGAAAAGTTTTCTGAAGTGTGAATGTGCACCCTGTTGGAGATTAAACCGGTTTTCTTCTCTATCTTAGATGGGGGTGATCCTGCTATGACATGGGAAGTCTCTCCCTTTTATGTAGGAAACATGTTTTTATATGTGAAAGCTGTGGGTTCCCTGAAGACAATGTATAAACAGGTCAGAAGCAATTGAAATTATGGGCTCCCACTGAAGACAATCAACTTGTATTGTCCAGGAAAGAGGATTGAATCAACCCATTGGGTCCTAAAAGTGGAGGCTGTGGTTTTCTAATGGAAGATTGCCTTCCTAAGCAGACTATCATCAACCAGCTGATTCTGGCCCATATTAGTACTAATCTATGTGTGTTGAATTGCTACCCATAAATTCTTTTCATTTAAGAAGAAGGTATCCATAAACACCACTAGACCCCACAAATAACAGACTTTACTGAACATAGTAAAGAGAGAAGTGGTAGAAAGATGCTAGGACCTTCATGCCTATATTTTTGGGGTCAGCCATGGCACACTGAGCTGTGACAGAGATACGGACATCACTATTACAAGAATATAAACAAATAACTTAAAAATGCATCTGGACTCGCATTTAATTTGAAGAATCATTCTATTGTTCTAAACCTCAACTAATTATGTTTTTTTGTTTAAAGGATATTCTTAATCATTTATTGAGTTCTCTGTTCCAAGCATTTTTATGATTTTTTAAAAGACAATTAGAAGAAAAATTAGGGAACATGAACAAGGATAAATTTAACAAGGACTTTTCTTATTAATGGAAACAACTTCAAATCTGAGATCTTGGGCCTTTGAACATTTGGGTGGCCTTGGCATTCAATTGCAGAGAGTGGGGATGCCCATGTATATTAATCTTTTCCTCTACTCTTTAGCTGCAAGATATTATCTGCAAATTGAGGAGCTGACAATATCATAGCAGAGTAAGTTACTTTAGTAAATATATTTTTAAAATTCTTGTCATTCATGTAATGAGATGCTTCCCATCAGTGAGAACATTAAAAGGCATAATTAATAAAAGCTTTCATTACTTCAGAACAGTGATAAAGGCGGGGGGGAAATTCCAATGGGTTTCTTTTCCTTGTGTATATGAAGGAAAAAGGTTAACAGCATTCAAATACATGGCATCAGGATAAGAGTTCTACTAAATAACATAGTACCCAAACATGAACAATCACACAAATTCACCAATGATCATTAATATCAACAGGTTACTTCATAAGCCCAGTAGATTTTTGCTGCTCAGAGGAATGGTTTGCATTTCAAATATCAGGTCAATCAAAACTGTTCATTTCCTTGGGTTTTCAAGAAAATCCCAAATTCCAAGATCAGAAACATTTCCCCACACTTATCTACTGTACCAAAGGGCAAAGGAAAAATATGTGAATGAAATTGTAGATCACAAACAGAAGCATCATAGTTTTGGGCGGTAATGTGGGAAGGAGAGATTGATCAGAGTTCACTGTTTTGATATTCCTGTGCAACATGTCACCTGTCATTTCTGAGTATCAAGCTCTTCTAAGGCTTGTTTATTCCAGAAGAAAATTTCTCACTTTAGGTTTTTTGTTTGTTTGTTTTTTGTTAAATTCAATGTAACAAAATATATACATATGGAAAAGACCTGGGAAAGCACAGTGTTGAACAAAAGTAAGCACTTTTCAACAACTCAGGCTGGAGCACAGGGATGCTATCGATAACTGAATCGAGAAGATCAAGCTCGTGCTCACCTTCTCCTGGTCCCTTACCTTTCATTTCCAATTCCTTCCTGTTTATTCAACTCTTTAAGTCTTTCTTTAATCTCACCCTTCATCACCTTTTCTTTGGTATTCACTATCTCTTATTCACTTCCAGATAGCCTTCTTTTTTCATTCTCCTCTGAACTCTATTGTTACTTTTTTGTCTATATCTTCTCTATTTGGATACAATTCACTCAACATACAATTTAGTCACTAAAAATGTACACTGCAATGTCTTTAGTATAGAGTTGTGCAACCATTACTACAATTTTAGAACATTTTCATCACTCCAAAAAGGAATCCTACCCCTTTAGCAGTCACCCACTCTATCTCCCCATTCTTTCCACCCCTAGCAACCACTAATCTACTTACTGTTTTTATGTATTTGCTTATTCTGGACATTTTATATAAATCTAATCATATCACATATGGCCCTCTGTGGCTGGTTTATTCAACTTAGAATGTTTTTGAAATTCATGTTATAAACCGTATCCATACTTATCCTTTTTATTATTGAGTAATATCTTTTATATGGATATGTCACCTTTTATTTATCCATTTATGGATACACCACCTCTTATTTATCCACAAAACAACATTTAAATTGCCTCCACTTTTTGACTATCATGAATACTGATGCTTTGGACACCCATGTGCAAGTTTTTGTATGGACATGTATTTTTACTTCTCTTATCATTTCTGGGTCTTATGTTAACTCTAAGTTTAATTGCTTAAAGAACAACTAGATTGTTCAACAAAATAGCTGCACCATTTAAAATTCCCAGCAGGAATCTGAGAAATTCTCCACATCTAATGAACACTTGTTATTACTTGTCTTTTATATAACTGCCAGCCTAATGGATATAAAATAATATCTCATGTGGTTTTGATTGTTATTTCCCTTATAGGTAATGATGTAGGGCATACTATTATAGACATTTATATATTTTCTTTGGGAAAATGTCTATTCATGTACTTTGCCCATTTTTTTTGGTATCATTAATATACAATCACATGAGCAATATTATGGTTACTAGATTCCCCCCATTATCAAGTCCCCATCACATACCCCATTATAATCACTGTCCATCAGCATAGTAAAATGCTATAGAATCACTACTACTTGTCTTCCTGTGTTATACTGCCTTCCCTGTATCCCCAGCCCAGCTACATTATGTGTGTTAGTTGTAATACTCCTTATTCCCCTTATAGCTCCCTTTCCACCCACCCTCCGCAGTCCCTTTCCCTTTGGTAACTGTTAGTCCATTCCTTGGTTCTGCAAGCCTGCTACTGTTTTGTTCCTTCAGTTTTGCTTCATTGTTATACTCCACAAATGAGGGAAATCATTTGGTATTTGTCTTTTTTCTACCTGACTTATTTCACTGAGCATAATACCCTCTAGCTCCATCCATGTTGTTGCAAATGGTAGGATTTGTTTCTTTCTTAGGGCTGAATAGTATTCCATTGTATATATGTACCACCTCTTCTTTATGCATTCATCTACTCATGGACACTTAGGTTGCTTCCATATCTTGGCTATTGTAAATAGTGCTGCGATAAACATAGGGGTGCGTATGTCTTTTTGAAACTGGGCTCCTGCAATCTTATGGTAAATTCCTAGGAGTGGAATTCCAGGGTCAAATGGCATTTCTATTTTTAGTTTTTTGAGGAACTTCCATATTGCTTTCCACAATGGTTGAACTAATTTGCAGCCCCACCAGCAGTGTAGGAGGGTTCCCCTTTCTCCACATCCTCGCCAGCATTTGTTGTTCCTAGTCTTTTTGATGTTGGCCATCCTCACTGGTGTGAGGTGATATCTCATTGTGGTTTTAATTTGCATTTCCCTGATAATTAGCAATGTGGAGCATCTTTTCACATGCCTGTTGGGAAACTGAATTTCTTCTTTGGAGAACTGTCTGTTCATAAACTCTGCCCATATTTTAATAGGGTTATTTGCTTTTTTGGGTGTTGAGGTATGTGAGTTCTTTATACATTTTGGATGTTAACCTGTGGTCAGATATGTCATTTACAAATATATCCTCCCATACTGTAGGATGCCTTTTTGTTCTGCTGATGGTGTCTTTTGCTGTACAGAAGGTTTTCAGCATGATGTAGCCCCATTTCTTCATTTTTGCGTTTGTTTCCCTTGCCCGAGGAGACGAGTTCAAGAAAAATTTGCTCATGTTTATATTCAGGAAATTTTTGCCTTTGCTGTCTTCTAAGAGTTTTATGGTTTCATGACTTACATTCATGTCTTTGATCCACTTTGAGTTTACTTTTGTCTATGGAGTTAGACAATAATCCAGTTTCATTCTCTTGCATGTAGCTGTCCAGTTTTGCCAACACCAGCTGTTGAAGAGGCCGTCATTCCCCACTGTATATCCATGGCTCTTTTATCATATATTAGTTGGCCATATATGCTTGGGTTTTTACCTGGGTTCTCTAGTCTGTCCCATTGGTCTATGGTTCTGTTTTGGTGCCATTACCAAATTATCTTTATTACACTGGCTTTGTAGTAGACCTTGAACTTAGGGAGCATAATCCCCCCTGCTTTATTCTTCCTTCTCAGGATTGCTTGGGCTATTTGGGGTCTTTTGTAGTTGCATATGAAGTTTAGAACTATTTGTTCTAGTTCGTTGAAGAATGCTGTTGGTATTTTGATAGGGATTGCATTGAATTTGTAGATTGCTTTAGGCAGCATGGCCATTTTGACAATATTAATTCTTCTTATCCATGAGTATGGGATGTATTACCATTTATTGGTATCTTCTTTAATTTCTCTCATGAGTGCAAAGGTTTTTAATTTTAATGAAGTTCAATTTACCTATTTTTTTTCTTATCATATCTAAGAACACTTAGGAAACACTGCCTAATCGAAGATCACAAGATTTATGCCTATGTTTTCTTCTAAGAGATTTTTATTTTTACCTCTCTTATTTAGGTCTTTGATCCATTTTGAGTTAATTTTTGTATATGGTGTGAAGTAGGCATCCAATTTCATTCTTTTGCAGTTTTCCAGGAAAAAAGATTGTTTTTCCCCCATCAAATCATCTTGGCATGTTTATTGACATTCAATTCACCATTCCATAGCTACTTCTTAAAACACAGGTATAATTAATCTTCAAATTTTTTCAAAATGACCAATTTTCTATCCCAGCTAGCACAGACCCTTTCAACTATAGACAGTCATCCTTGTAGCCTGTATGATCATCCCTGTTTGATTCTTAATCTAACCCATATCACAGCAGGAACCACCATCTCATTCCTTTTAACACACTGTACTGAACTGTTGGCAACCAATTAAGATATAGCCTTGTAACTAGTTTCTCAAACCCCAGGTCTGTCTAGACTTTGCTTGTTCTCCTTCTCCAGTGACTGGTGCTAATGAAGAACTAGTATGTTTACTGACTCTTAGCTAGGGTTGATGAATTCTTGTCATCAAGGGAAAAGTCTAAATTCCTTAGACCAACATATGCTGCTCTTTACCACCTAGTCCTAAACTATCCTCTAATTTTCTCACTTTCTCTTGGAATCCCACAATCCATGATGAGCATAATGCTTCAGTTCACAGAATCTGGACACATTCTGTCTAGGTTCAAATCCAAGTTTCCTGCTTACTAATAACGTGACCTTGCTCAAGTTTACTCAACCTCTGAAACTTAGTCTCCATATACAAACACAGATGCTGAGAGACACTCTTTCATCCCTGCTTTCTCTTGAACTTAGTTGGTTCCTCTATTATTCCTCTATTTGGATTGTGGTTCATTGAATTTATCTGTTTTCCTATCTGCCTCTTATACTAGACTGAAAACTCATTAAGAAGAAGTCTTATTCTCCTTAGTGTTCTCTTAAGTTCCTGACATGGTACTTAACCTATAGCAGATGTCTGATCTGATTCCTAGAGAGAATTGGAGGTTCAGAGAGGTCAGTTTGACAGTGTCCTAAAGGCTTAGGTGTGTCTTCAGTTTAAGAATATGAATCCCAGGGATTACTTACCAGAAGAAGAAACCTATAGGGTCTCTGATCAATAAAAACATAGAGAGGACAGAACTGTAGTATCAAGTCCAAATGATACAAAATAAGAAGGGACAGTTGTCAGACTACATGAACAAGTCTAAAATGTTAGTAGGAAAGTGACAGCCAAAGTATTTCCAAAGCCAAATGTAGCAGATACACTTTAGGGTGACCCCTAATGAATCACCCTTCCTTTGAATATAAGCAAAACATGTAACTTGCTTATAACCAACAGAATATAACAAAAGTAATAGGATAATCACTCCCATGAGTAGAGTAAGCTACACAGCAAATGTTAAGGGATTTTGCAGGTGTAATTAAAGTCCCTAACCAATTAAGCTAATCAATGGGGAAGTTATTCATGGTGAGCCAGACCTAGTTAGGCGAGTCTTTTATAAGAGGGTCTAGAGACATAAAAAAACCTAAATAATCTACTCCAAAACTACTAGATCTAATATCTGAATTCAGCAAAGTTGCAGGATACAAAATTAATATGCAGAAATCTGTGGCATTCCTATACACTAACAATGACCTAGCAGAGAGAGAAATCAGGAAAACAATTCCATTCAAAGTTGCATCAAAAAGAATAAAATATCTAGGAATAAACTTAACCAAGGAAGTGAAAGACCTATACTCTGAAAACTACAAGACACTCATGAGAGAATTAAAGATACCAATAAATGGAAACACATCCCGTGCTCATGGATATGAAGAATTAATATTGTCAAAATGGCCATCCTGCCTAAAGCAATCTACAGATTCAGTGCAATTCCTATCAAAATACCAAAAGCATGTTTCAATGAACTAGAGAAATTCATTCTAAAATTCATATGGAACCACAAAAGGCCCCGAATAGCCAAAGCAATCCTGAGAAGGAAGAATAAAACTGAGGGGATTATGTTCCCCAACTTCAAGCTTTACTGCAAAGGCACAGTAATCAAGACAATTCAGTACTGGCACAAGAACAGACCCATAGACCAATGGAACAGACTAGAGATCCCTGATATAAACCCAACCATATATGGTCAATTAATATATGATAAAGGAGCCATGGACATACAATGGCGAAATGACAGCCTCTTCAACAGCTGGTGTTGGCAAAACTGGACAGTTACATGCAAGAGAATGAAACTGGATTATTGTTTAACCCCATACACAAAAGTAAACTCAAAATGGGTCAAGGACCTGAATGTAAGTCATGAAACCATAAAACTCTTAGAAGACAACATTGGCAAAAATCTGAATATAAGCATGAGCAACTTCTTCCTAAACGTATCTCCTCAAGCAAGGGAAACAAAAGCAAAAACGAACTCATGGGACTACATCAAACTAAAAAGTTTCTGTACGGCAAAGGACACCATCAACAGAACAAAAGGCATCCCACAGTATGGGAGAATATATTTGTAAATGACATATCTGACAAGGGGTTAACATCCAAAATATATAAAGAACTTACATGCCTCAACACCCAAAAAGCAAATAACCCAATTAAAAAATGGGCAGAGGATATGAAGAGACAGTTCTCCAAAGAAGAAATTCAGATGGCCAACAGGCACATGAAACGATGCTCCACATCACTAATCATCAGGGAAATGCAAATTAAAACCACATGAGATATCACTTCACACCAGTAAGGATGGCCACCAAAAGACTAAGAACAACAAATGCTGGCAAGGATGCAGAGAAAGGGGAACCTTCCTACACTGCTGGTGGGAATGTAAGCTAGTTCAACCATTGTGGAAAGCAATATGGAGGTTCCTCAAAAAACTAAAAATACAAATACCATTTGACCCGGAATCCCACTCCTTGGAATTTACCCACAGAATACAACTCAGATTCAAAAAGACATATGCACCCCTATGTTTATCACAGCACTTTTTACAATAGCCAAGATATGGAAGCAACCTAAGGGTCTATCAGTAGATGAATGGATAAAGAAGAAGTGGTACATATACACAATGGAATACTATTCAGCCATAAGAAGGAAAAAAATCCTTCCATTTGCAACAACATGGATGGAGCTGGAGGATATTATGCTCAGTGAAATAAGCCAGGTGGAGAAAGACAAGTGCCAAATGATTTCCCTCATTTGTGGAGTATAACAATGAAGCAAAACTGAAGGAATAAAATAGTAGCAGACTCAGAGACTCCAAGAAGGAACTAGTGGTTACCAAATGGGAGGGGTGTGGGAGCGCGGATGGGGAGGGAGGGAGAAGGGGATTGAGGGGTATTATGTTTAGTACACATGGTGTAGGGGAATCACGGGGAAAACAGTGTAGCACAGAGAAGACAAACAGTGAATCTGTGTCATCTTACTACACTGATGGACAGTGACTAAATTGGCGTATGAGTGGGGACTTGATAATATGGGTAAATGTAGTAACCATATTGTTTTTTCATGTGAAACCTTCATAAGAGTGTATATCAATAATACCTTAATAAAAAAAAAGAAAGGTAAGAGTAGATTGAGTTTCTGCCCTTAAAAGAAACAGTGGGGAAAAAATAAGACATTTTATGTTAATGATAATTGGGCAAATGACAGATTTATTTTTTAATTGTGTATTTTCAGAAATAATGTTAAATTTACTTATGTTCAAATATTTTTAAAGGTTTCTTGTATGTTTAGTAGTTAAAAGTGTAGTTATTAAAGAAAAAAATGCAAAACCTTAAAGAAAATAAATAAATAAAATAAAAGAGGGTCTAGAGGTCAGAGATACTCTCCTGCTGGTCTTAAAGAAACAAACAGCTATGTTGTAAAGCCCCTCTGAAGAAGGACAGCCTCTGGGAAATGAGAGCCTTAGACCTAAAACCACAAGAAATGATTGTGAATTCTGCCAACAACTGAATGGAGCTTCGGTGGAAACCCCGAGCACTAGATGAGTATGCAGCCTGGCTGATGATTTGGTCACACACTTGTGAGACTTTGAGCAGAGGAATCAATTAAGTTGTACATGCAACCCATGGAAAGTTTGAGATAATAAATGTACATTGTTTTAAGCCACTACATTTGTGGTAATTTGTTATGCAGCATAGAAAACTAATACACAAGAGTTGAGGAGACTGATATGCCTTACTAATATGATTCCTAGGAGCTGGTATGTGTGGGAAGCCCTCCCCAGACAGTAGACACTTCATAAATTATTGTTATGAATAAATGAATCATCATGGGTTCTAGAAACTGTTATTAAAAAAGAATAGATAGGTAAACTCATAGTGAAAAAACACAGTGAAAAGGCTGTAATATAGTTTATTATGCTAAATTTTAGGGATTATTACATATGAAGGTAGTCACATTGTATATTCATTCTATCAACAATTAGTCAATATATATCTATGAATTGCCTTTCTTTTTACTACAAAAATACATGAGTTCTGTCCTTAAGGAGCTTACACAAAGTAAAAGAAATACACATAAGATATGGAAATTTGAAAAGTGATGGACAGTGAATTTTTACATATAAAAATCGATGTAGAGAGTAGAGTTTGACATTTCACAGGTGGTAAAGACAACCATGGTTTAGTAAGGCTTCCAAAAGGATGCCCAATCTCAGCTTGAAGGCTGAGATTAACAAGCAGGGAAGAAAGAGCATTGAGGGGCAGGGACACCAGGGAAGAGGAAAAGTTTGGTGGGGAAGTAAGAGTAGAAATGGAAAAGGAAACAAGTAATGGAAGACATGGTAAAAGCAGCAGAACCCAATTACTTCCATTATTCAACTGTATAATTTAATTCTTCTATTAGGAGTAAAGTCTTTTCAGGCCTATTAGTTAACTGGCAGAAAATCACCTTTTTCAGAACCACCATTAAGATCTCTCTAAACTTTGCCTGGGTATCTTTCCTAGAGAAACTATTCATTGTGTTGCACCATGTTATAATAATGGGATTTTGTTTTGATATTATTGTTACTTGTATCTAAGCAGTCAGTCTTATCAAGGCCCAACTCTGGACTGCATGCCAGAAGACCTCAATTCTAATTCTGGTCCTGTCATCAAAACAGTATGACTTTGAGCCATAGTTTCCTCATCATGAGCTCTAAATACAGTCAGAGCTGCTTTCCAAAGTATGATCATTATTTAAAATGTCTCAGTCCATGTATTCTCATCTAAAAGGAAAAATATATTTCTTTTTGGTATGCTGCTATAGAATACCAGTACCACTAACTCCAAAATACAAGGCAAACGGCCAAAGGTAGAAATAAAAGAGGGCAGAAATGGAAAAACTATATTAAAAACATTTTAACTGGGGATTGCTATATCTCAGCATTCAGCTTTAGAGTGGCTGGATCAAAATAGTAACCATCAATTTAACTCTCATCCTCGGAGAATAGAATAATATATAAGCTTAGTAGGACAAACTATTTTCTTTCCTCTCAGAGCTCTGAAAGTAATTCCCATTCTGCAGCTTTTTCTTTTTTGTTATTTATCAAGTTAAAGCTTCTTGTATATGTGACAAAGTTTTCTTAGATTTCTACCAATAGAAATCCAAACAACTCTTAAGCGTTAAGATCTGCAAGATTCTGTCAACAGACGAATGGATAAAGAATATGTAGTGTATATATACACACACAATGGAATATAATTCAGTCATGAGAAAGAAAGAAATCCTGCCATTTTCAACAGCATGGATGGACATAATTTGAGGATATAATGCTAAGTGAGATAAGTCAGACAGAGAAAGACAAATACTGTTCTCACTTACATGTAGAATCTAAAAAAGCTAAAGTTGTAGAAATAGAGCATAGAAATGGTGGTTACTGGGGGCTGGGGGAAGGTGAGATGGGGGATGTTGATTAAAGGGTACAAACTTGAAGTTAGAGGATGAATAAGTTCTGGAGATATAAAGCACAGCACAATGATTACAGTTAACAATATTGAATTATATACTTCAAAGTTGCTTAAAGACTAGATCTTTAATGCCCTCACCTCAAAAAAGAAATGATAATTATGTGACATGATAGAGGTGGTGGCTAACACTACAATGGTAATCATATTGCAATGTATAAATGCATAAAATCAAAATGCTAAACTTATACAATATTATACATCTTTTATATCTCAACTAAAAAAAAAAAGATTTCCAAGATGGCCCTCACCAATCTAAAAGCATTTTGAAACATAAAAGCTTTTGCTAACATTCAAAGCACTCACTGATGGAAAATGTAGGTTGTTAATACAGCAGAAGGTCCCCAAATAGAATGATTTTTTTCCAGAAAACTCCTGTGAGAAAAATGAGTAAAAATGTTCGAGTCCACATTTTAGACTGAAAAACTAATGCGCAGTTAATCAATGTATCAAAAGGCACACAGGGAAAGAATAACAAAGTTGGAAACATTCATGACCCAAACCTGTCTTTTTCATGTCAAGCAGTTTATAACATGTTCAGCAGTGTGAAGAGTTATTAAGAAGATGGAAGCTGTCCATTGCCTCCCAGAGGACAAAATGAAAGTTAATGGGCTTAATAATTTACAGCAAAAAGGGTTGGTTTAGATGGATAGTAAGGATGATTTTTCATTGAGGAGAATATCAGAGGACTGAATTTCCTGCCCTGGAAATCTTTTGAAATAAGACCTTTTTTTATGAGTGTGGTAATGGAGATGGCATCATGACAATAGTGGATTATAATAAACTCTCAGTTCTTCCTATCTTTAGACCCTATAATTAATTCAAACTATACTTTTATGGTAAAAGTAATAGCAAACAACATTGACTTTCCATCTTTTCAAGAGCCATCTGAGTGTGTACATCTTGACAATCTTCTGACAATATTAAGAGTTCCATTTGGTCTACAATGAACAAGGGAAAAGCTACTCAGGTGCCCTCCTTAGAGTAAATGGCCTGGTTGGTTGATTTACTCATGAATGCCTTCACTTATGCATTTACTATGAAAAAGTTTCTTATGAATTTATCTAGAACTAGAGACTATTAGCACACAAGTTTAGAATAAATGCAAATTCAACTGAGGGTCTTTTCTTTTTTATATAAGCTAAGGTTCCCCAAGAGCAATGATAGGGTCCTGACCTATAATCAATAATTTATAAGTTTTCTTGGGAAACACTCACTCATGTCTGAGGAGGTAACAAAGACTACTAAAAGTATTAAGTTTCTATACTTTCTGGCTAGATTTAGTTTATTGTTATGATCAGCAATTATATATGCCTTTGGTGAGAGTATTTACATATAAGAAAAATTGCTTATCACTAAATCCTTGTGTGCTTGACCCCAGGAAATATGGCCTCAGAGCTTGTGCTCATACCCAGTCTGCTCCACTTCCTCTCAGGACTAAAAATGGTTGTATATAATTTGTGCTACATAATATAAACATAATGTGGGTGTTACAATACAGATACGCATGGAGTTCATTGGGAAGTGATGGAGAGATGTAGGGGAGACTATGGCTCCTACTGGAAATAGAAGTATTATTGTCAGACAAGGAAGTGTGGGAGTTAGGGTCTTGGTGGGCACAGGTTCATCTCAGACAAAATGAAATTAATGTATAAAGACAAAAAGGAAAAATAAGGACACACTGCCAGGAAACCAAAAATATTTTTCTAGATATTTGCATTGACAATGCCAGCAGTGAGGTATGAGAAAGGATGCCTATTTGGTTATCCTGTAGACTTCGGGATTTTGAATGGCACTGAGATTTTGAATACAGTTCCTTATTCACAATACACACATTTCAGTATGCAATAACCATACGTGGCTTTGAGCTATTGCATGGACAGTGCAGATTATGGAACACTTCTATTACAGAAGAAAGTTCTATTTGCTAGTGCTGCTCTAGACAGTACATAGATGTTTGTCTTACTCACAGCTGAATATATAATGTTCAGAACAGGGTCTGGTACACTGTAGACGACCACTAAATATTTATTGAATGAATAAGTGAAAAAATGCCAGATGATTACAAGTTATCTATTGCCAGCCTTCACATAGAAACTCAACAGAATTTCTCTGTAATGTGGCCTTCAATGGAAGTCTCCAGAATTTCTCCAAATAGGCATGATTTGAGGTAGATACATTTCTTTAAACTCATACCATGATTTCTGAAGTGGAGTGTACATAAATCTGGATGCTGATAAATACTCTCATCTCATCACAATTTCCCATATCACCCCTACTCTTAATTCCTTACACAGACACTGCAGTTAAAACTGTCTGACACTGTGGGAAGACTCATCTTTTTACTTCCCTGCTCTAGACCCTTCTGAAACCATTCACATCAAATTGGAACTCTTTGCCTAATTAGAGTCAATCCAACCTCTTCACTCTCTTGTCACTGCTCCCCGACAAGGGTAAGCCACAGTTAAGCATGTCAGTATGAAGGCCATATCTGAAAGAGCTCTTTAACTCTGCAATCTTTTCCCAAAATGACCTCCCAGAAAGCTTGGGCAGAACCCTCAGAAATTGTCACCAACTTAGAGAGACATGAAAAAAGACATTCATTCAACAAATAGACTGAGCACATCTAGAGCTATCTCTTGCTCTATTGCCTATTTGGCTATCCTGTGTATAAACATAATGTGCTTTGACCCATGCTTTGTCTAGTGCACTGTTTATTGGATCTCAACTTATGCAGACCTTTTGAAACACATCTGTGACTCTAAGACTCAACATCTGACACACGGACTGGCTACAATCCATAGACCAGGTGATAGCCCAGCTCCAGAAAAAGAGTGTATCCACATCTGCATCACATATTTCACTAGTACTTCACCCTGCCTGGTGCAGTGCTAAACACATATCTGCTTTAGTGATGCACAGACCCTGAGCTTCTTTATACACCTCAGGCTACTGGAGAAGAGCATTTAGCACTTCAGTTAGTCTACCAACAGTTACTGAGAACCTACTACGTGTCAAACGCCAGAGGACAAGGATAGAAAGATGATCGGGATGGATGTGATCCCTGTTCCCTGTAGCACAGATGAGACAATATGAAAGTGCTCTGATCAGAGAACTGTAGGGTCTGGTTGGAGCGGAAGGGAGGACTTACCATATCTGGGAGAAGAAAAGGCCTCCCTCCCTGAAGAAGTGATGTTTCAGTTAAAAATTAAAGAACTTGTGAGAAGTCACTGAGGAAGGGGAGGGTGGTGGGGGAGAGAATGTTCCTGAGAGAGTAAGTGGGAGCAAATTTGTTAGAGGAAGTTCAGTGGAGGAATACAGAGTGTGGAGTAGAATAGGAGCTAAACAGTCAGATCATGAAGAGTCTTGTAGACACTTGAAGGAATTTAGACTATTCTCAGGCAACTGGAAACCAATAGATTACAAACAGGGTAGTGACATCATGATACTTGTATTTTAAAAAGGTTAGCCTGCCTTCAGGATACTATTAAGAGGTTATGTGGTAATTCAAACATTCCCCAAGAGCTTCACTTGCTAGGACTTGACCCCCATCCCTCTGATGCTCTGAGTATATATGTGTTGTTCCGCAGTTGGTTGCTGACCACGCAGCACTCTTTACCTCCCCTAAGGCAGATTTGTATGGATGTCAACTTCGGTGAGTGTCCTCATCCCCAGAGAATGTCTGACAGGCTGTTTGAGTACATGTGCCAATCACCACTTTACAGTCTCACTAGAACCCTGAATGGACTTCCAGCCCCATGCTGCCTCCAACTCCCTTCAATTAAACTTCCAATTATGGCTCATTCAAACTACACCACCAAAATCAAGCTCATTTTACTCTGCTTTTACACTGACTCACATGTAAAAATTGTCATTTGCACATAGTTCTAACATTACAGATGCCACCTGTGCTTAGATAAGTCCTAAGACCTTGCTAGGAGATGCTTTCCCTGCTGAGGTCAGTGAGTATTTGCAGATCACACAGTCTAGCCATTAAGCCTTCACTAAGAAATCTGCATCATCAGTACAAGGATCTTAAGATGAGGCTTAAAATTTTTTAATTTTTAAAATTTATTTTTAACTCTGCAAAATGTTTAATTATAATACCATGTGTCATCTTGACCTACATTGTCTTGCAGCCACCATGTACAACTCTGTCATGTCTCCTTTGACCAGGGGCTTTAAAGCATATTTCATTCAACTCCAGAATCAAGTTCATGGATGTGCAACCAGTACAGTCCCACAGGTCCCTGCACTAATTGGGCCCCAGGCTTGAGGATGAATGTTCTGCAATTGCCTTTGTGAAATGCTTAATAATTTTAGTTTTGAATTTGTGTTTCATAAGTGAAACCTATGGGACAGTGGAACAAACGTGGGAGCCTTGGAGTCTCAGCTCACATGTGGCCCACTTCCCTTCCCCTCTGGAATGGGCTCTTGGCCACGCACTCACCACTGCTGGCACTGGAGCCCCGCTTAGCATCCTTCCCTGTCCCTGTCCATCCACTGCTGCCACCCTCCACCCCTAGCTGGGGCTGGCTAATTAGCCTGTTCTCAGGTAACTGGAAGCCAGTATATTTCAAACACGTACAAGAAAGAACAGGGTCAGATATGAACCCCACGGTGTCTCCAGGCAAGACTTACATCAGCCCTTCTTGCCCCTGGTTCCTGGTTGCCTGTGCCAGGGTGCATTCTGTGTGCATCTCCTGAGCCCTTCCCACCCCGATCCAGGTACTAAGCTCATCTTGGTGCACAGGTTACAATTCCTTGGGGGTCTCTAGTCCAACTTGAGTTGGAGCAGGAGGGCATGGGAAGGGAGTTTCCTTAGACAGGTAAATCCCCGTGTAAGATAGCACAACTCATATAGTTAGTAAACAATACTGTGATCAGTGGAAAGAGAGACCGAGAAAGAAAGCAAAAAGCTTTACAGATTTACTACATTTAATGGCACTTTCTCCTTACTTCTTGAAAAGGGTGCCCACATTTTCACTTTGTACTGGGCCCCACCAATAGGTACCCAGACCTGTTTAACCATAACTCTTTAAGGGTGGTATTTGGGTGCCTATATTACTATCAAGAAGATTAAAGTTTAAGAAGTAAATAGATTAGCCCACAGTCATGGATCTTGTAAACAGCAGTGCTGAGATGCAAATCCAGAATCAGCAGGCTGAAAGTCCAGGCTCTCAGCCTTCCCACCTCTATTACTGATGTCCTCCCTTAGCATCCAAACTAAGCTGTTGATGAGTTCCCTGGAAATATTTTATGTATAAATTGGAGGTACCACATCTGAGAGTTTCACACTCCTGTTGTCAGCTGCTGTGGAGTTGTTTCTATGGGGAGAGCTCAGATAAGTGCAAAGAGGTCCTGAATACTCCATTTTATTCTAGTTGTTGACACAGACTCAAATCCTCTCCTTGTGCTTTCACATATAACAGAGCCTTGTATAAAAGATTTCAAAAATCTTACTAAATTTAAGCTCTCTTTTGGTCAGTAACCAAACAGTACTTAACAGACTTTTATTCCATTAAGGACCATTCTGGAGAAAAAAGCGTATTTGGCTTTTCTTTTTCTAAAGATGGTGATGAAATTTATTAACATTATTTATCATTATCTTTTGGTCAAATTTTCACAAAGATTCACCTAATGAAGTCAGAAACACTCTAACTTGAGTTCCCACAGTGCTTCAGTGAACATCAAATTCTTCTCTATGTACTGAACTTGAATGCCTCTAATTTTATGTGTACCAATAGTGTGTTTATGCAACATCATCAAAATTAAGGGAATTATTGGTCCCTCTTTTTAATATTCCTTTAAAAAGATACCATAATTATGAGAATTATTAATTCTCATATTATTACCTTACAGCAATCACCTTGTAGATTTATATATAAATAATTTTTTAAATAATAAACAAATCACCATATAGTAGCACTTGGTAATTTAATATTCACCTGTATTTATGGAGCTATCTCTTCTAAACTGAATAGTTTTTTTAATTTTGATAATTTAATGGATAGATGTATTATATCATTTTCAAGAATCAAAATTATCTTGGGAGAAATCAACTGGATCTTACTGTTGGCAAACTCAAAAAATGTTTCCCCTTCCTGCTTCTGTTAGAAGATTTCAGATTTAGACTGTGGACAAGTGGGGATGGAAAAAATGCAAATTTTAAAAGGACCTTGTTAAAAATCCAAACCAGAATTACTTATACTGGTATCCCACACTAAGTTAGATCACCATAACTGGTCACTTAAGCCTGAGGCAAAATTGTTAAGTGAAACAATTTTTTCTTTGTACCTTGTCGACTCTTGTTCCTTCCTTTTTCTCAATTCAGTGATAGCCCTCCTCTGCTTAAGGCACCCAGTATCCCCATAGGCTCCTGGAATCTCAGGGCTGGATAAGTCCTCATGGGGCATCTGTTGCTTCTGCCTTTCCTGGAGGCTGCAGAGGGAAACAGTGACCTAAGCCTTGGATCCAGGAGGAATGCAAATTCATCTGTTCAACAAATATTTACTGAGGTTCTACAATGTTCCTAGGTGCTTTGTATACAATAAGAGTACATGAGTCAATCTTTGCTCTCAATAAATTTACGACTCTGATAGAGACTGTTAAGTGAATAAGTAATTAAAATACGGTGTGAAAACTGTAATAGCACTGAGTTTCATGCTGCACATTATAGGTATCTGATCCAGTCCCAAGAGTTAGTTAAGACTTTGAAAATAAATCAATATCCAAACTAGACCAGAAGGGTAAGTGATAGCAAATCAGAAGAAGGAAGAGGTGTTTTCCTGACAAAGGGAACAGCTTGTGGAGGCCCCAAAGAGCTTTTCTGGTCTACACATAGTTCTGTAGGGCTGGTGCAGAAACCACCAGAAAGAGGGGCATCAAAGAGGTCATCAGGGGCTATATCCTAAAAGGTCTTGTATGTCATGCCAGAAGGTTAGGATGTTATGCTGCGCTCAGTAGGAAGATATTCAAATGGTACACACTACAAATCTAAAAGCCTGGTTGAGAAAAGCATATGAAGGTAATGGCAGATGTGAATACAAGGAGGCAGAGTCAACAGGACTGAGGAATGGATTGGGTTCAGTTATTAGCGTGGGGAAACTAAGAAAAACTGAGAAGCCAAGGAAGCCCCAGATTTTTCTTGGACCATCTGACAGGCCCCGATGCTGCTGACTGAAGTGGGGAGCTCTAGTGGGGAGACTTTCATGGACATTTCTGCGGGTGACCACTTAGAACCACAGACACTTGCCCAGTGCTTTGACTGAACCATGTGACACAAAAGTATGTTCAGAGCCTCAAGGTCATTTCTCTTGTTTGAAGATACAGGACCTTGTCAATGTGTAGCTTTTTATAATTCTCTCTCCCTTCATGTCAAAAACTGTGCTCAGAACAGTATCTAAAAAACTCATCCATTCTAGCAAAGGCAGAGAGTGATTAAGATTGCAAAGTGACAAGATAGCTAATCAAGTTTAATCTTTACATGTAGTTTTTATGTAATTAAGGAGACTTATTTTGTAACTATAATCTTTCATGTATGATATTCCAAAAAGGAACAGGCTTAATGCACACATTACCACACAGATTTCTTCTCTCAACTGCCAACTCAGGAAGAGTCCCTCCTCTAAGTTAGGCTACTTTCAAGATCTCTTAAAATATAAATAAAGTAGAAGTCTCTAGACACCAAGAGATCTAGAAGTCAATGACTTCTGTATTCTGATACTTTAAAAACCAGTTTTTCAAACAAAATCAATACACTTTCAAGGATTAACATGTTTTTATTTCAACCCTGTTATATCGGTAAATTTTTTTTCTCTCATGCCCAAAATTATCCAGATGCCTCCCTTCCTCTGGAAAATACACAAATTATTTCCCATTGAACTGAGGGAAATAGTTCTGACCCCTTTAGTCACCTCTTTCAGAACTGAAATGGCTATTGGTGATCATATCCAATTGTAATTCCATCACTTCATTTGAAATGGGCTTAACAGGCAGGCTTTCTCCCTTCCTTAAATGAAATAACAAGCAGCCAGCAGGCCCACTTTTTAGACAAAGATTTCCCCTAGGAATTTTGAAATCAGTTTGTGTTCCATTTATTGCAATGATGGGAATTTTATCTTTTGAGAAATATCCACGTACCTCTAGGAGAGACCTTAAAACAGTACTTAAAAAACACAATTTATGTCCATCTGTTTTCTCCTAAGACAAAGTATAAAATAATTATTTATATCATGAATGGTAAAAGCGGCTCTCCTGGAATATCAGTATCCTCAAATCATTATAACAAAAAGACTCAGAGCCATTTAGAGCAGGTGCCTATTTTTAACTGCACCCACAGGGATTTATTTTAATTCATCCATTCTTGTAGCTACTATGCCAGGTGCTGACATACATTGACTAACACCAAAGTTTATGAAACTATAGAAAAATTTAGCTGAGATCATATTTATGGTGGGAGACACTAAGACAACTTCCTCTTGGGCAGTAGTTTTACAAATGCCTCCAGGTTAAGCTTTTCCATTCCAGAAGAACAGACAGAATTAATCCACAGTAACTATCATCTATTGTTCTTAAACCAGTGACAGTGTGTATCCCCTCACAGAGACAGGCAGCAGACTCCAGCGTAGAAAACAAACATGTAATGTCCACATGGCGCAGCTTATGATCCTTAATGAGAATCATGAAAACATGCTTCTATATGGTATTACTTCTAAATTATTCAAGGGAAAGCTTCTTGTATCCTAAGACAGAAAACATTTATACCTGGATGTCCCCATGGCCCCCAAATTCTGTTGCAGCAGAGGTGACAGAGGAAGACAGAGCACTACCCCATTCCCACCGACCCCTGTGGGGCTCGGCTGTCCCTGCAGAGGCCTGATTCTCAGCTTCAGGCAACACCCCATCTGGGCCTGTCTGCATCTCAAACAAGCCGGACTGTCTGCTCAAAAGCAAGATGGTCCCTGATCTTAGCAGATTCTCCAGAAGTCAATGTCATGTACAGCCTACCACTCAGTTACACACACACACACACACACACACACACCCTACAAATAACAAATAGAGTGGGGTTTGGTATTTCCTCTAATACTCCTTGTGAAGCCTGGCGGAACTATCCTAGTACTGATCCTGTTCTGATCCTTCCTCCTCCTCTCTTACTCCCCACTCTTCTTCATCCTCTCCCCTTACTTCTCTCCCTTCCATTTTCCTCCCCCTCCTCTTTCTTCTTCCTTCCTCCTCTCCCACCTTCTTCTCTTTCTTTTGTGCTCCTCCACACCCCATAGGGTCTGCATCAGCCCATATATTATAGGTATTCTTTAGTCTCCTGAGAAGTAGTTACTCCAAGGCCAGGCATGAACTGAGTCATTGTCAACTATTTTTCTGTAGCTCACAAACAACTCTGCTGTACAGTGCATCTCCTTTCAAAGTCATCAATGCAAAATGCTTGGTCACCATTACGGTACACCAAAACTTGTAATTGTATGCTTCCTTGATCATTTCATTACTTTTGGTTTCTTCCACTGACTGCAAGTTTCATTTGGGCAAGAACAGTGATTTTTTTAGGTCTTTCTGAAGTTGCCTCAGAGCAGTTGTTCAGTAAATATTGTACGTATATATGAATGGATAGGGACTAATTTTCTCTCCCTCTCCTTGCTACAATGTGGTGCCATGAAGAGCTTTAATAGACTCCTCCCCCACAACATACACACACCTTTAGATCTCCAAGGGAAAAGACATCCCCCAAGGTGACTGGCCTGAACCACATCTCATAACCCTTTCTTTCCCTAAGGTGACTTGAAGTTACTTTTTAACTATTTCAGGAACTCAACTGAGTTCCCTCCCACTGAACATTTTACATTCTTGACAATTACCTGTTGTATTTACAATATTTTAATCAAAGAAAATGATCTTACACATACAAATTTTAGGACTAAGGAAACATTTTCAATATAGGAACACTGTTCAAAGATCCTGAAGTTACCCTACATGTAACTGCCCCCTCTGCCCCAAAACAGAGACCCTCTCCTAAAATCTTCAGAAAATTCTTATGAACCCCTTGTAGTAGGTTCAGATTAGTAACAGATTTATAATCTCTGGGAGAAACCAACATGAATCAGACATTGACAGTATACCAATACTTCTATTGATTTCATTAATTATTATAACATCCTATGAGGAAGGTGATATTAACTAGATTTTTAGATGAGGATCTTCATTCTAAAAGTTAAGAACTTGCCCATATTTAACTGCTAAACAGGAGAACTTAGATTCAATCTTGATGTCATGTGGCTCTCAAACTTGAAGTTTTTCTATCCAGACTGACTCTTCCCGGAAGAAAGGGAGAAGCTCAGCCTCCAGACCCTGAAGACTAAAGGAAGCAAAAAACCATCTCTTAAAAATCGCTGTTTACAAGAAAGGATAAAAGTTCATAAAGAAATGCAATATGCTAGAATGCCCACCAAGAGTCCAATAACCAAAGCTAAACAAATAACTTTCAACCAGTGTCCACACTCTCCAGAGAGACAGTGAATGCAGAGGCCAATACAATAAATATCAAAATCTCTCACCCATGACCACCACCTTCCGATCTCTCTCTTTCCTCAGTTCATGTTCCTTAAGGCCTCAGTCTGTTATATTTCAAATATAAGTTCACTGGACAGACCCTCTATTCCCTCTTCTCTGGTGCTGAACATTACTAAGACAGGAAATGTGAGCCAACAATAACAACCCTGATCTTGCATCAGGGGAAATTTCTTTCTTGCAGGAGCTCATGACTGACTTACTACCTGGCAGCTATGATAACCTCTGGCATCCTTACTTTTGCTAAACTATCTGAAAAGACTCTTCTCTTCCCACACTGTTAATACAGTATCTCCTTATTGGCATGTACTCTGGTGCATCTTCTCTTTTTTTAAACTGTTAGTTCAATTTAACTATGAGCTCAATTTAGATGAAATAGAATTTTTAGAAACCTCTTAATAATTTTTTTAAGTTTTTAGTAAATCAGTGAACATAGCTTTGTATGGATTTCATCATTCATGACCATGTGTACACTATTTTTCACTACAAGCTCCAGAGAATATGCCTAACTGAGGTATTCTATAGATTGACCATGACTTTTTTTTCAATGTCTCTACAAGAGAAAATTGCTTAAAGAAATCAGAAAAATCTTTTTAAAGTTTTCCTTTATATCCATGCTAGTGGTTAACAACAGAAAATATAACACTTGGTAAAAGGCTTATTTTCCTAACTTCAGTAGTAGACCCTCTTGCATCCACGGAATAGAAAAATATCCTTTTTTGTGATTAGTAATAGGTCAGTATTTTATATTAGAAGTCTTTGTTATCTTCTTAGGGAAACATTAAAGGTAAAAGCCAAATTCTTAATTGTGCTTTCTACTTGTTTCTGTTTCCCAGCTGTACCACCAGCTGAAAGTATAACGGAAAACAGGTTGCCCAGAAAGCACAAGAAGCACTTAGCACTATCTAAGGGTGGTTAACACACGGGACTTGCTTTTATTCCCAGCCATGCATTAGAATCTCTTTAGAGTTCCTATTTGAAGACAGAAGTGAAAGGCTGGTATATATAAATACAAGAAAAAAGAGGAAGATTGAGTCTGTCCATTAACGCTATTGGACTTTCTTCATTTCAGTTATGAAAATTCAGAATCCAGTCATTAAGGATTGACTAGATAGCCTTTCATTCTATACTTACTGTGGTCTTAAATGTTATCATCAATTTCAGCTTCAGTAGGATTTTGATAAGATCTTCATTGTATATTTGGATCACTATATATTTATATCTTTTTCTTTTTATCTCAATAAATCAGTATGTAAATTTTAATCCAATAAACCAGGCTTTCCCTACTTTGTTTTCTTAATATTATGCTTCTAATCGTTCAAAAAATAGAGTTAACAAGGAGCAAGTAACTTAACAGTAATCATGCCTTGTTAACAGTTACCAATAGCAGCTCAATTCAATAACTAAAGTACACCTCCATGCTAGCTTCTGGTGCAGGAAAGATGGCAGACTTTAGCACTGGAAAAACCAAGGGAAAGGATCCAGGAAGAAAGAAATTGATAATTGGGAAAGTCCAGTTTCCCAAAACACACCAGAGGATCTGTGCAAGAAGAGGGAGGAGGAAAAAGGAGGAGGACATAATGGAAGTTTTATTCATAAACACCCTTCCCTTCATTAAAAACTCCTTTTTGTCTTGACACCTTGTCATCCATACCCTGGCCATGGAGCTCAATTCCTGTGAATTTACTCCTTAACCTGACTTTCTAGGTTAGCCCTGACCACCTTTCCCTATTCATTCTGTCAGAGTCAGACTATTATCTCTGCTAATTGGAATCAACCCTGACACTTTTCTCATTTTATTAAATGGTATATGGCTTTGGACTAAGGAGGGTGGGCTGGGGAGAGCCATCACCCTCATTTTTCAGGTTATATATATCCACCTCCAGGGTGGAATATTAGGGACAATGTCACAGTACTATAAATAACTATACTGATGTCATGGTCGTTATTACTGTTATTAAAAATTATAACACTGATATTATTGTCCCACAGGGGAACTACTATGGTGGAAATTTCATGCCAGTGCCTTAGAAGGCTGTAGCACTTAGAAGACCACTGAGGGCAGACAGCCATGGAAGCAGTTATTTATTTTTTATTGACAAAATTGCCCCTCTTTCCCAGGAACTACTAATGCATTCCAATCCTCTACTCGGGATATACAGAATATATCTCCCTTTCAGTAGGTTCACCTTATGGATACATAGATGCCATCCAAGGACCTGCCTGTATGATATTATATATACATATATCTGAAAGTATTCCCATTTGTGAGTATTTTCTTTATTTGAAACAGAAGCCTACAGATATTAAATAGTTGTGTGAAATGAGGGAAAGGCCTGAGACTCATTAATAAAGGAAAGATGCCTACTCAATCCATCTCCAAAAGAATTACACACATGAACCTGTGTAAATTATGATCGAAGTGCTTAGATAAGTCCAGTGATAAGTGCATTAGAGCCCATCATAGGAAAAAAGACACAGGTGAGGGAGCCTCTGGAAATGTGCCTTAGAGACTAAACACAGCTTCTTTGTCACTAAGCCCTGTGGATTCCTATGTCTTTAGTAAGATGAGGACACTGGTTTCCAGTGCTTAGAGTGGGAAAAGAAGTGAAGATTATTTTCTACAAGGAAATTTGATGAATCAAGCATTTTAGAGTGTGGTTCTAAATTTCTTCCCCCTTCCAGAATCTGTCATATCTTCTGTCTTCAACTTAATATTTGGATCATGCGCATGCTTATTCTCTATGCAGATTTGACCTGGAAGTAATATTTCACTTTAGATCAATTACAACATTATTTTTAACGTTTAAGGACTGTGTTATGGCACAGCTTATAGAATGATTTGGAGAGATCTTGCTCTTCTCAGTGGCTACCACACAGCTGGGTTATCTGAGGTCCTGTGGAGACACACCACGGAGCTGCTGAGGGTAAGTCCTGTTCCTTGGCTGTGTTTCCATTCTGTGGTTGCAATGATATATTTACTTACCTCAGAAAGGATAGCATTTTGTTAGGTTTCTCATATAATGTGCAAATGAGACATATGTTTAAACAGAAGGGTCTTGACTTTTAAAAAATATTCTTATGATGTTTTTCTACAATTTGACTCTAGAAAAGTTATGACTCTAAGAATTGCAAGCTACTAAAATAAGGTATTAATGGATTTCATAAAAACACTTTTGAAGCTTTTAAAGAAAAATTCTTTCTACCTAATAGGTTTAAAATGTAATTCTGAATGGAAGCTGAGAGATACACTGGTGACTATATGCACAACACAATGTCAGTGACTATATATACAAGACATCTCACCTTTGGGTATCTCATTTGAATATTTATTTGGCCATTTTTACACTGAGTGTATTGTTTGGTATACAATTCTCTTATGTGTTTGATTTAAAAAAAACACAGGTCAGCAAGAACTTGCCCATCTGTAGCCAAGTTTTTTGGGGTGTGGTGGGAAGAATTACCTAATTCTTGGCCTACTGAAATAAGCTTTTCTAGCTTCCATATTTACTTATTAAAATGCAGGTTGTTCTTCTAGGAAAAAATTACTATGGGGTCATGACTGAGTGTATGACTGAGCACCTAGTAAGGTAAGGGATCTTCAATAAATAAATGCCTCACAGCTCAAGGCACAAAGTTCCATCTAGAGCCAAAACACAGCATGACCCCTAGGTGGCACTATTGGGTAGCCCAGTGCAGTCAACATGTATTTGGGGTCTTGTCACGGCAACTTAGACTGACAATGCCAACAACACAGAAATGTTAACTTTTCACATACGAATAGCACTGTTATTGGTTTCCAACACTAGACATTGCAAATTTCAAACTCTATAAACCTGTAAAGAATATTTTCAGCTTCAAAATATCTTTCCTATAAGAAGAAATAGAAAATGAGGTCATATAATCCCGATTTTTCCTAGCCACTCACACTCTAAAGCACAACTTTCGGTTCTCCTATCCTCAACCTGTTCCCCCAACTCAAGGCAGAGCTTGAGCTGTAGCTGGACACTATGACCCTTTCCGCACTAAAAAGAGGTGCAGTCACATTAAAGGCAAGGAAACTGGAAGCATGTTGCAGTCATGCAAACCCATCTGAATCTAAACTAATTACAGAACAGGGAAGAAGCCAGCAAGTTTTAATTCTTATGTTTATTCTGGGATGGTTTTAAATGTGCTGTCCATATTGTTCATCTTTCTCATTTGGGTAAGCCCAGGGTGAGAGTGAGAACTCTTTTGGTATGATTTTTCACACCCATAAGATTCAATCCTTTTCATTCACTCACTTACTCAAAAAACTCTTTGAGCATTTCTAATGTACCTGCCTACCAGGGCGAGGGCAAGTTTCACTTATTCATTTAACAAATATCCATACCTACTTGGTGCCAGACATGTCCGACATGCTCAGGATATAACTATTAACAAAAACCCTGTCCTCCTGGAAACTCATGCCAGTCAGGGGAGACAGATAATTTTAAAAATAAGTAAAACATATAATGTTAGATAGTGATGGTTGAAGAAAAATAAAGCAACAAAAAAGTGGAGAGTTATGGGGACAGGGTTGAAAATAGAATAGTCAGGGAAGGTATCAGTAAAAAGATATTTAAGAAAAGAACCAGAAAGCTAAAGATGAGAACCGTGTGAGTTACTAAGGAAAAGGCATTACTAGGCAAAGGGAACAGCCAGTGCAAAGTATTTGAGACAGAAGCCTGGCTTCATTTTCAAGAAATGAAAGGGAGACAATGTGGCTGGACTGAGTAAGGAGATGACAAGTGAAGCATGGTGTCAGAAAGGTAACAAGAGATGAGAGAGGGAGGGCCCTGTAGCCTGAAATAGTAACTGACATTTACTGCAAGGATTTGATCAGAAGCATGACATGATTCAACCTTCATTTTAAGGGATGCACTCTGGCTTCCGTGTAAAGAATAGATTAAGGAGAGGTAAAGATGGAAGCAGAGAAATCAAGCAAAAGTTGACAGTAGTTTAACCAGAGTGGAAGTAGAGGTGGTATGAAATGGTCTGTTTATATAGCCTGAAGACTGAGCTGACAAGATTTGGTGTCGAATTGTTTGTAGAGTATAAGAAAAGGATAGGAGTGAAAAATGACTCCAGGGATTGGGCCTAAGCAACTGGAAGGAGTCATTCTTTCATTCACTTGGCAAATATTTATTGAGCTCTTGCTATCTACTGAACACTGTCTGGGCATTTGAAACAGTGAATAAAACAGACAGAGTCTCACCCTCAAGGAGATTATAAACAAGGAAAACAGAAAATAAACTATAGTCACAGTAAATATACAAATTACCCAATGTGTTAGAAGGTGATTATTTGTATGGGAAAAAATAAAAGAAGGATGGAGTATCAGGAATCAGAATTGCTGGAAGGTGTGGAGGTGTAATTTAAATAGAGTACTGAAGACAGTTTTCACTAAGTAGTTCATACTCAAACAAAAAATTGAAACATGGAGATATTATCCAAGTGACATCAAGAGAAAGAGTATTCTGAACTGAAGGGAGAGCAGGTGCAATGGCCTGAAGGCAGGAGCATGTTTGATGTGTTCAGGAAACAGTTAGGAATCCAGAGTGACTGGAGTGAAGTGAATGAGGGGGAGAGTGGATATGAGTATTAAACATAGTATAGGTCTAGATAATGTAAACCACAGAGGCCATTGTACAGTCTTGTTTTTACTCTGACTGAAATGGGGATCATGCTAAGTTTTGAAGACAGGATTGACATGATATGACTTAAGATCATTAGGATCACTCTTATTGCTGTATTGAAACCAGGCTGTAGACTATAGGGAGACATTTCAAAACAGTTAAGTGGTAGTAGTGGTTTAGTTAAGAATGCGGGCAGTGGACTTGGTGCAAAATGTTCAGATTCTGGATATACTTTGAAGGTAAATCCAATAGGATTTCCTGAAGAACTGGAATGTGTAATATGAGAAAAAAACAGTCATCGAAGAGGACATCAAGTTTTTTGTTTGTTTGCTGGCCTGAACAATTGAAAGAATGGAGTTGTCATTACCTGAGCTGGAGAAAGCTGCACAATGAAATATTAAATTTGAGATGTTTATTAAATGTCCACTTGCAGATGCTAAGTAAGCAGCTGACTATATGAATCTAGATGTAGAAAGAGATAGTTAAGATGAAATTATAAATTTTAAAGTTATCTTTTTACAGAAATAAATTTAAGACCGTGAGACTAGATAAGATCACCAAATGAGTGATTATATATCTAGAAAAGACAAAATGACCTTGCTTGGACTGAGTCCTGGAATATTACAACATTATAAGGTCGAAAAGGAGAGGATCTACCCTGAAGAGATGCTGAGATGGAGCAACCAGGGAGGTAAGATGAAAACCAGCTGAGTGTGCCCTCTTAGAAGCTAAGTTAAAAGGGAGTATAAGAGGGAAGATTCAATGGTGCCAAACAAAATAATAAGATGGAGACAGAATTGACTACTAGGTTGGGCAAAGTCATTGGTGACTTTGACAGGAAAATTTCTGTGGAATGGTGGAGGCAAAAAGCTGATGGGAGAGAGTTTAAGAGGCAATGAGAGAAAAGGAATCAGAGACAGCCTGACTTGGAGGAGTTTTTCTGCAAAGAGGGACAATGAAAGGGGTTGTAATAATGAGGGGAAAAATGGAGTGAAGAGAAGGTTTTTCTCAAAATGGGAAAATGGAATAACATTTTTATGCTAATATAAATTACTAATCCAGTAGACAGTGAAACATTACTAATATAAAAAAAGAGAATGTAGAATGCCTAGAACAATTACCTAATTAGGCAAGAGAGGATAGGATCTGGTGAACAAGTGGAAGAATTTGTTTTAGATAGGAGTATGGATAGTTCATCTCATGTAACTGGTAGGAAAGCAAACGATATTGGTACAAATGCTGACAAGTGGCCAGAGATGATGGTGGGAGTCTATGGAAGTTCCTGTCTAATTGTTCCAATTTTCTTAGTGAAGTAAGGGCCACAAGATGAGACTGAAAGTACGGGAAAAGATGTTGGGAATTTGAAAAGAGGAATAAGGTGTGAATAGTCACTTAAGAGAGTGTGAAAGTGTATGATTATCAGCATTTAGGTCCCATTCACGAATTCATAGTGAGTCAGCATGGCTGTGTGGTGGCTAGTTGGATTTAATCAGGGTGGAAGTTTTAATGAATATAGAGCAAGAGAGGGGCAAAGAAGGATGTATGCAGGAATTGTTTCTAATGATTAAACATGGGATTTAAACCAGATAAGGAGAGATAGAACACATCAAAGGGATGAGGGACAGTAGAAAGTGGTTAATAAATGGTAAACTAAAGGATTGTTATAATTGGGGCAACATATGTGGAATGAGTTCTAGAGGTTGGAAGATTAATCAGAGAATGGAGGGCATGAAATTGAGTTCAAGGAGGAACTACAATTATTGGTAATGACAAGTTCTTAGTTACGACTTTGAGAATGAGTGGATATAGTTGCCATTAACCAAGATAGGGAAGACTGTGGAAGGGCCAAATGTGGGAAATATCAGTTTTATTTTGGACACCTTAATTTTGAGATATCTATTAGAAATCCCAGAAATGATGCAAGTCTGGGCTTCAGAGAGAAGCTATAAATTTGAGTGTGATCAACATATAGATAGTATTTGAAGTCATGAGATTTCATGAGCTCACATAAACAAGTTGCAAATGACTTTAATATCTGCTATTACCTACACAGTATGGTGCTTTATAGCACCTTAGGGTGCCTGAGTTCAAATCCAGATTCTGTTCCCTTCTACCTATAAAACCTCAGACGAGTTTTTAATCTCACTGTGACAGAATGAGATACCTATTTTACTAGTTTCGTGAGAATTAAGTATGATAACCCATGTAAATTTAGATTACATTGCATGGAGTGAGCTCTTAATAAATATTAGATAATATGATTATGACAAAGACATAGACAAGATTCAGATAAATATAGAATAAATCCACTACTTCTCTTGGGTAAGGAGGAAATCAGATTTTTTTCCAACAAATCGGAAAACATTTGAGATGAATCTTGGAGAGTGACTGGGAGCTTTCCAGAAGGGCATAACTGAAGGAGATGGAAAGGGTAGGCTGAGGGAGATGCAAGGGACAGGCTGAAGGAGATGGAAGGGGTAGGCTGAAGGAGATGCAAGGGACAGGCTGAAGGAGATAGAAGGGACAGGCTGAAGGAGATGCAAGGGACAGGCTGAAGGAGATGGAAGGGGTAGGATCAGAAGGAACAGTCAGAGAAAATAACAAGTACCAACTTTTAGAGCAGGGTAAAGAAAGGCCTGGAATTCACAGCAGACAAAAATTAATCTGTATCTTGTACACATTACAGACTTTGAGGAACCAAAAGGTGTCTAATGAGAAATGTTCTCTAAATTCTCCTTCTCTGGACAAGCAAGAAATCGCCTTGAATCACAGGATACTTTCAATAAATAGGTTTTAATAATCTGATAAGAAGTTTGTACTTAGATCTCTTACTAATACTACAAATTGTATATTTTCTTCAGATTATGAAGTTGCTTTTGTCACCTTTTAAATCTTTAAATACATACATATATATGTACATACATTTACACAAATATGTATATTATTCTACAACATTTAATAGTACAACCTCCATGGTATAAAACATTTTAATAGCAGAAAGGAATTATGGGCCACCTGCAACAAAAACCAAAATTACTAAAATGACCTATTTTTCACATCTGAGCCCATTAATGTGACATGATTTGCATCAATATTACACATGCCTGTCTCTGTGTATTTACTGACATTTAATGAATAAAAGAAATTGAACTTTTTAATTGTGAGACTCTCCTGAGGCTACTGGGCATGAAAGTGTATCTAAAGTGTTCATTTACTTACATTTCTCCAAAAACCAGATTTGAGCTAAAAATAAAACCTTTGGGACAGGGTTGGGGAATGCTGCCATTGCAAAAGTCTCCAAGTCACTTTGGAAACCTCTCATAACATGACTGAAGGGAATGTTCAGTAATTCTCTGGTTGATAGTGAATACTACACATTTTTGGAGACTGCTTCTTTAACAACTTGTCAATAAAGATGTGTGATGAACAGAGAAGTGATATCACTTAAGGGTTAGAAGAACAAGGAATTAGTCAGATCTGGACTTATGCTATGACCCCACAAGGCAGGAATTCTAAAAGATCCCCTTTCTGCCTTAGACATCAACTTTCCTCACTGACCTTGAGGATGCTGTGGGCAAATCCAAGTATGTCATACAGTGGAGTCAGACCTGAAACTGTTACAACCCTTGATTCTGTAGATTGACCTGGGGCTTAAAATGGCCCTGAAAACCCAGAGCAGACTTCTGATGTGGGATTCTAGAATGAGGTAATGGGTTGAAGAGAAGGGATGGTTCCATGAAGGACACACCTGGGTGAAGAGCCCCAGAGCGTGGTCCTGAGCCACTGGGGAGATGTAGCAGGCACAGGATACCTGCAGGAGGACCACGTCCCTACTCTGCTATGTGAACAAGGTCCAATCAACTCCGGGCATCTTATGTGATCTTATCATGGACTGTTTTTCCATCCATAAAATGCAAGTGGTAAAATCTGCCTGACCTATGTTCTGAGGAACATTGTGAGAATAAATGTGCTAATTTAAACTTGTACTTGGAACAGGAAGTATGCTACATGAATTCAAGGAACGAATAGGGTTAATTATTATTGTAAATTGAGTTACGGTTACCAAAAAGATTGCAATCATCTAGCAGTTAATCTTTATCTTGTGTAAAGCACCAAGAAGCTGTCTTATTTTTAGGGATAATGGCCTTTGGTCAGTGAGATAATGCTCTTTATTTAGTTTTGTTTATTTAAAGAACAATATTTAAATGTGTGAGTTGAGTAATCAACATAAGTTATACAAAAAATGCTTTATAAGCTAAAAAGCACTATGCAAAAATATGATAGTATTATTTAGTATTATTTATATCATTTATCCTTCCTTTGGAATCAATTTTTTTAAGTATACAAAACAATTAAAATCCAAGAACTAAATGAATCATCTCATAATGCAAACAGGACAGAATTATCAGGGAAGCCTCCAGATAAGGAGGATGCTCCTACAGCCAACCTCCCACGAAAGCCAGCCAGGGTGCTTGTATGGGTTAGCCCACAGGTCACTGAGCGAGTGTTCTGACGTTTGGTCTAGCCTAACCATGATGACCTCTTGGAAGAATCAAAGCCTTAAACTGGAATGGAGCATTTCCACACCAAAGCCCCATCAGGACCAATTCAAATGGGTGCTGGGTTTCCTCAGAAGCACTTCCTGAAGGATCAAGATCAACTGCAAAATTCTGAGCAGGGATGATGAGCCAATTCCAGTTCCACTCTGGCATAGCACCAACCTTTAACAAGGTGAATATCCAAACCTGCTGAAAATCTGGGAGGTCTCCAGGAACTCAGATTCCATGATCCTCTTAGAGGCCCATTGTCCTACTTTTCCCCAGTGGTGGTCAGGAAGATCTAGTTTATTTCTAAGGGAAAACCACCTGCTGGTTAAAGATACCATGTCCTTATTTTATTTGCCACTGACAAGAGAACTGTTCAGGATATTTTTAATTACCTATATAAAAAAGTAAACTCCCATTCTTTACTTCCCTTAGAAAAACAAAACAGAACAAAATAAAGTGAATAAATGCAAAGTTATTTACTTTGACCTTTCTTTATGGGACCTAACTTCCACTCCTCTAATACTATCAAAGAAAAAAAGGATTATATAGTCAACCATGTTTTTGAAACACTGACACTATAGCCCTTTCTTGGAAACTCCTGCTACATATCACCAAATTCAAGGCTCTAAAGAAGCCAGGTGTTATATGTTAACAGCTGCACAACGGTAACAACACTAACATAAAAACAACAAACCCTCAAAACATATATCTTAATACTGATTGTTTAACAACATCATTTAATATATAAGAATAGCAAAATGTGCATGCGAGTTATTAGATTACTAAAGCAGTATGTCAGGACATGGTATCTTCTTGAAATAGCCATCATTTCTTAAATAAAACTGTGCACACATGGAACTTGGCCAGTATTTTGAAACCACTAAATTTGTATGAAGTTTTTCCCACATAAATTGAGTTCTCCTGAACTGTTCATCCATTTATAGCCCAATGGAATCAAGAAGGCAGATACCATCTCATGAAATAGGATGATAGGATGTCTGGGAAGATCCATAAAAGAAAAAAAAGAGGTAAAGTCACTCCTATCACCTCACTTGATTCCTACAGAAGGAAGAGAGATGGAAGCGAATTTTTTTGGAGGGGGGTATCATTAATCTACAATTACATGAGCAACATTATGGCTACTAGACTCGCCCCATCACCAAGTCCTCACCACATACCCCACCACAGTTACTGTTCATCAGCATAGCAAGATGCTATAGAATCACTACTTGTCCTCTCTGTGTTATACTGCCTTCCCCGTATCCCCAATCCACTACATTATGTGTGCTAATTGTAATAGCCCATTATCCCCCTTATCGCTCCTTTCAAACCTATCCTCCCCAGTCCCTTTCCCTTTGGTAACTGTCCATTCTTGGGTTCTGTGAGTCTGCTGCTGTTTTGTTCCTTCAGTTTTTTCTTTGTTCTTATACTCCACATATGAGTGAAATCATTTGATACTTGTCTTTCTTCACCTGGCTTCCTTCACTGAGCATAATACCCTCTAGCTCCATCCATGTTGTTGCAAATGCTAGGATTTGTTTTCTTCTTATGGCTGAATAATATTCCACTGTGTATATGTACCACCTCTTCTTAATCCATTCATCTACTGATGGACACTTAGGTTGCTTCCATTTCTTGGCTATTGTAAATAGTGCTGCGATAAACATAGGGGTGCATATGTCTTTTTCAAACTGCGCTGCTGCATTCTTAGAGTAAATTCCTAGGAGTGGAATTCCTGGGTCAAATGGTATTTCTATTTTGAGTTTTTTGAGGAACCTCTATACAGCTTTCCACAATGGTTGAGCTAATTTACATTCCCACCAGCAATGCAGGAGGGTTCCCCTTTTCCACATCTTGGCCACATTTGTTCTTGTTTGTCTATTGGATGGTGGCCATCCTAACAGGTGTGAGGTGATATCTCATTGTGGTTTTAATTTGCATTTCTCTGATGATTAGCGCTATGGAGCATCTTTTCATGTGCCTGTTGACCACCTGAATTTCTTCTTTGGAGAAGTGTCTGTTCAGCTCCTCTACCCATTTTTTTTTAATGGATTATTTGCTTTTTTCTCATTGAGGTGCATTAACTCCTTTTATATTTTGGATGTCAACCCTTTATGGGATATGTCATTTATAAATATATTCTCCCATACCGTAGGATGCCTTTTTGTTCTATTGATGGTGTCCTTTGCAGTACAGAAGATTTTCAGCTTGAAATGGTCCCACTTGTTCACTATTGCTTTTGTTTCCCTTGCCCGGGGAGATATGTTAATGAAGAAGTTGCTCATGTTTATGTCCAAGAGATTTTTGCCTATGTTTTTTCCTAAGAGTTTTATGGTTTCATGACTTATATTCAGGTCTTTGATCCATTTCGAATTTACTTTTGTGTATGGGGTTAGACAATGATCCAGTTTCATTCTCTTACATGTAGCTGTCCACTTTTGCCAACACCAGCTGTTGAAGAGGCTGTCATTTCCCCATTGTATATCCATGTCTCCTTTATCATATATAAATTGACCACATATGTTTAGTTAATATCTGGACTCTCTACTCTGTTCCACTGGTCTGTGGGTCTGTTCTTGTGCCAGTACCAAATTGTCTTGAATATTGTGGCTTTGTAGTACAGCTTGAAGTTGGAAGCAAGATCCCCCCTGATTTATTCTTCCTTCTCAGGATTGCTTTGGCTATTCAGGGTCTTTTGTGGTTCCACATGAATTTTACAACTATTTATTCCAGTTCGTTGAAGAATGCTGTTGGTATTTTGATAGGGATTGCATTGAGTTTGTAGATTGCTTTAGGCAGGATGGTCTTTTTGACAATATTAATTCTTCCTACCCAAGAGCATGGGATGAATTTCCATTTCTTAATGTCCTCTTTAATTTCTCTTGAAAGTGTCGTGTAATTTTCAGGGTATAGGTCTTTCACTTCCTTGGTTTGGTTTATTCCTAGGTATTTTATTCTTTTTGATACAATTGTGAATGGAATTGTTTTCCTGATTTCTCTTTCTGCTAGTTCATTGTTAGTGTATAGGAAAGCAATAGATTTCTGTGTATTAATTTTGTATCCTGCAACTTGCTGAATTCAGATATTAGTTCTAGTAGTTTTGGAGTGGAGTCTTTAGGGTTTTTTATGTACAATATCATGTCATTTGCAAATAGTGACAGTGTGACTTCTTTACCCATCTGGATGCCTTGTATTTCTTTGTGTTGTCTGATTGCCATGGCTAGGACCTCCAGTACTATGTTGAATAAAAGTGGGGAGAGTGGGCATCCCTGTCTTGTTTTTGGTCTTATGTGAAAAGGTTTCAGCTTCTCGCTGTTAAGTATGATGTTGGCTGTGGGTTTGTCATATACTGCCCTTATTATGTTGAGGTACTTTCTCTCTATACCCGTTTTGTTGAGAGTTTTTATCATGAATGGATGTTTAATTTTGTCAAATGCTTTTTCAGCATCTATGGAGATGATCATGTGGTTTTGTCCTTTTTGTTGATGTGGTGGATGAAGTTGATGGATTTTCTTATGTTGTACCATCCTTGCATCCCTGAGATGGATCCCACTTGATCATGGTGTATGATCTTCTTGATGTATTTTTGAATTTGGTTTGCTAATATTTTGTTGAGTTTTTTTGCATCTATGTTCATCAGGGATATTGGTCTGTAATTTTCTTTTTTGGTGAGGTCACTGCCTGGGTTTG